>JBAMBP010001720.1:0-24811 GCA_037044515.1 Phortica magna
GCTCGGCCTTGTTCTCTTCCGTCTTTCGGGGTGCGACAAAGATCAGTTGTCCAAAGGGATGTTCCGTACGGACGGAATATGAGTGACCCGCGGAACTAATGGTGATTCATCAACAAACAGTACGCGCAAAACACAGCGCCGTCCTGGCCCCCACAGGAGAAAATACAAGCGCTTATAACACCCTCCGCAAGAAGCGCTACACGGTCACAAGTCTGCTCACCGCACCTGAACTGAAAGCCCCTGTGTTCCCCGTCAAGCCAGAAGAACACGCACCCTGGAAAATTCGTTCCAACTGTCTCGCCCCCAGGCAGCTGCCGGCCGGCAAAGTGCTTTTCGCCGTGACGGAGGGAAATAGTGCCCATGAAGCGAACGAGGCCGAACCACACAACCCCAATGACCCGGCCCCTCGGCGGCGCCCCAAGCAACGCGTGGCCAACATGCTTGCCAAACAGTGTTCCCAGTCCTCTCACCGAGACGGCCGCCCGCATTGGCACGCCGGTAACTGCTGCCGTTCCCAAAGTCAAAACCTTCTTTTTTTGTACAGCGAGATAAAGTGGCCCAGCCATGATTTCCAGCTGAGGCTGCGCCGCGGAGATTGCATCCGCGATGGAGAAATTGCCATGCGACCGCGCGGAGTTGCCTCTCTCGATACGACACCTGGCGTGCCAGAACTGACCCCGAATGACCTTCCCGGAAACGCGCTGCCCGAAGACCCACATGCGCTTGACCACGACTTCGGATATCGCGACGGTCATGGCGACCGAAACACCCAGGCTCCTCGGGCTTGGGCGAGATGCGCAGCTGCACTTCAGTTCTCCCAAGCAGTTGCGACGTGGAGCAATTCTTCAGCCCTTCGTCTCACGCAGCCCAATTGCATCGCCAACGCTCGCTCTGGCCCCCAGATCCACGAACAACGTCAGCTCGCTCGCGTGTGTGATGTGTACCAACTTCTCTACGCAGTCGATGCTGTGTGGCCCTGCACCTGTGATACATGGAAAGCGCACCGCAGTAAACCGTACCGAAATGTATGCCGTAATGAAACCTCTTTGCCAATCTCTGCTGACCCCGACTCGGCTGATCGTGAAGACAATGCACAGCCACCGTTTTGCGCTTCGTTTCTGAACAGGACGGCCCTGTTTGTGCGCATGTGCTTTCTGCATCCGGCATGGGCTGATAAGCCACCTCCTCGGCATCCCCGAAAAGCCTCGCACCGTTTGCAACCGGAAACAGCCTTTGAATGGGAAGGGTACCGATCGCCTGTAGTGACCTACGTTGAAGCATTCCGACAGCGGCCAAAAGAGACCCGAGGAATAGTCGCTGACGTTTACAACCCACGGCGCTGTTCGCGGCGCATGACCACTACGCCGGGCCAGGAGGAGCGGAGATGCGCGTCCCATCCGTATCGTGCCAGGGGCTCCCGTGCGCTCTCTCTCCCACTCGTGCACCCTCCTGCTCCTCCCCGGCCGTAAGAAGGTCGACGCGACGACGCGCCTCGCGGAGACCTCGTGATGCCGTGCGCGCTCACCACACGCCACGCGCGCGCGTGCGATGGGCCGGCGGGTCCCCGTCCCCACTGCGCTATGCCATCGCTAATGACTCTGGCACCGCTACACTTACACAAAGAACAACGCACACTGTCTTGGATCTTACCCCGGTGCGCGACGTTACGACTCAAGACTGGCGTGCCGCGCTCGCAGTGGGTTCCGATCAGTTTCTCGCTCCATGGCTTCGGTGAGCGCGTAGTAAATACTGGCAGCTGTAGGCGTCGTTTCTTTCTTTCTTTCAAAAAGCCGAGCTGGGGACTGTTCTCACAACAGGCCAGAGACGAACTGCCAGATCCCTCGTTGTTAGCGGTCATCCAGAACGGCTCGGCCTTGTTCTCTTCCGTCTTTCGGGGTGCGACAAAGATCAGTTGTCCAAAGGGATGTTCCGTACGGACGGAATATGAGTGACCCGCGGAACTAATGGTGATTCATCAACAAACAGTACGCGCAAAACACAGCGCCGTCCTGGCCCCCACAGGAGAAAATACAAGCGCTTATAACACCCTCCGCAAGAAGCGCTACACGGTCACAAGTCTGCTCACCGCACCTGAACTGAAAGCCCCTGTGTTCCCCGTCAAGCCAGAAGAACACGCACCCTGGAAAATTCGTTCCAACTGTCTCGCCCCCAGGCAGCTGCCGGCCGGCAAAGTGCTTTTCGCCGTGACGGAGGGAAATAGTGCCCATGAAGCGAACGAGGCCGAACCACACAACCCCAATGACCCGGCCCCTCGGCGGCGCCCCAAGCAACGCGTGGCCAACATGCTTGCCAAACAGTGTTCCCAGTCCTCTCACCGAGACGGCCGCCCGCATTGGCACGCCGGTAACTGCTGCCGTTCCCAAAGTCAAAACCTTCTTTTTTTGTACAGCGAGATAAAGTGGCCCAGCCCTGATTTCCAGCTGAGGCTGCGCCGCGGAGATTGCATCCGCGATGGAGAAATTGCCATGCGACCGCGCGGAGTTGCCTCTCTCGATACGACACCTGGCGTGCCAGAACTGACCCCGAATGACCTTCCCGGAAACGCGCTGCCCGAGGACCCACATGCGCTTGACCACGACTTCGGATATCGCGACGGTCATGGCGACCGAAACACCCAGGCTCCTCGGGCTTGGGCGAGATGCGCAGCTGCACTTCAGTTCTCCCAAGCAGTTGCGACGTGGAGCAATTCTTCAGCCCTTCGTCTCACGCAGCCCAATTGCATCGCCAACGCTCGCTCTGGCCCCCGGATCCACGAACAACGTCAGCTCGCTCGCGTGTGTGATGTGTACCAACTTCTCTACGCAGTCGATGCTGTGTGGCCCTGCACCTGTGATACATGGAAAGCGCACCGCAGTAAACCGTACCGAAATGTATGCCGTAATGAAACCTCTTTGCCAATCTCTGCTGACCCCGACTCGGCTGATCGTGAAGACAATGCACAGCCACCGTTTTGCGCTTCGTTTCTGAACAGGACGGCCCTGTTTGTGCGCATGTGCTTTCTGCATCCGGCATGGGCTGATAAGCCACCTCCTCGGCATCCCCGAAAAGCCTCGCACCGTTTGCAACCGGAAACAGCCTTTGAATGGGAAGGGTACCGATCGCCTGTAGTGACCTACGTTGAAGCATTCCGACAGCGGCCAAAAGAGACCCGAGGAATAGTCGCTGACGTTTACAACCCACGGCGCTGTTCGCGGCGCATGACCACTACGCCGGGTCAGGAGGAGCGGAGAAGCGCGTCCCATCCGTATCGTGCCAGGGGCTCCCGTGCGCTCTCTCTCCCACTCGTGCACCCTCCTGCTCCTCCCCGGCCGTAAGAAGGTCGACGCGACGACGCGCCTCGCGGAGACCTCGTGATGCCGTGCGCGCTCACCACACGCCACGCGCGCGCGTGCGATGGGCCGGCGGGTCCCCGTCCCCACTGCGCTATGCCATCGCTAATGACTCTGGCACCGCTACACTTACACAAAGAACAACGCACACTATCTTGGATCTTACCCCGGTGCGCGACGTTACGACTCAAGACTGGCGTGCCGCGCTCGCAGTGGGTTCCGATCAGTTTCTCGCTCCATGGCTTCGGTGAGCGCGTAGTAAATACTGGCAGCTGTAGGCGTCGTTTCTTTCTTTCTTTCAAAAAGCCGAGCTGGGGACTGTTCTCACAACAGGCCAGAGACGAACTGCCAGATCCCTCGTTGTTAGCGGTCATCCAGAACGGCTCGGCCTTGTTCTCTTCCGTCTTTCGGGGTGCGACAAAGATCAGTTGTCCAAAGGGATGTTCCGTACGGACGGAATATGAGTGACCCGCGGAACTAATGGTGATTCATCAACAAACAGTACGCGCAAAACACAGCGCCGTCCTGGCCCCCACAGGAGAAAATACAAGCGCTTATAACACCCTCCGCAAGAAGCGCTACACGGTCACAAGTCTGCTCACCGCACCTGAACTGAAAGCCCCTGTGTTCCCCGTCAAGCCAGAAGAACACGCACCCTGGAAAATTCGTTCCAACTGTCTCGCCCCCAGGCAGCTGCCGGCCGGCAAAGTGCTTTTCGCCGTGACGGAGGGAAATAGTGCCCATGAAGCGAACGAGGCCGAACCACACAACCCCAATGACCCGGCCCCTCGGCGGCGCCCCAAGCAACGCGTGGCCAACATGCTTGCCAAACAGTGTTCCCAGTCCTCTCACCGAGACGGCCGCCCGCATTGGCACGCCGGTAACTGCTGCCGTTCCCAAAGTCAAAACCTTCTTTTTTTGTACAGCGAGATAAAGTGGCCCAGCCATGATTTCCAGCTGAGGCTGCGCCGCGGAGATTGCATCCGCGATGGAGAAATTGCCATGCGACCGCGCGGAGTTGCCTCTCTCGATACGACACCTGGCGTGCCAGAACTGACCCCGAATGACCTTCCCGGAAACGCGCTGCCCGAGGACCCACATGCGCTTGACCACGACTTCGGATATCGCGACGGTCATGGCGACCGAAACACCCAGGCTCCTCGGGCTTGGGCGAGATGCGCAGCTGCACTTCAGTTCTCCCAAGCAGTTGCGACGTGGAGCAATTCTTCAGCCCTTCGTCTCACGCAGCCCAATTGCATCGCCAACGCTCGCTCTGGCCCCCGGATCCACGAACAACGTCAGCTCGCTCGCGTGTGTGATGTGTACCAACTTCTCTACGCAGTCGATGCTGTGTGGCCCTGCACCTGTGATACATGGAAAGCGCACCGCAGTAAACCGTACCGAAATGTATGCCGTAATGAAACCTCTTTGCCAATCTCTGCTGACCCCGACTCGGCTGATCGTGAAGACAATGCACAGCCACCGTTTTGCGCTTCGTTTCTGAACAGGACGGCCCTGTTTGTGCGCATGTGCTTTCTGCATCCGGCATGGGCTGATAAGCCACCTCCTCGGCATCCCCGAAAAGCCTCGCACCGTTTGCAACCGGAAACAGCCTTTGAATGGGAAGGGTACCGATCGCCTGTAGTGACCTACGTTGAAGCATTCCGACAGCGGCCAAAAGAGACCCGAGGAATAGTCGCTGACGTTTACAACCCACGGCGCTGTTCGCGGCGCATGACCACTACGCCGGGCCAGGAGGAGCGGAGAAGCGCGTCCCATCCGTATCGTGCCAGGGGCTCCCGTGCGCTCTCTCTCCCACTCGTGCACCCTCCTGCTCCTCCCCGGCCGTAAGAAGGTCGACGCGACGACGCGCCTCGCGGAGACCTCGTGATGCCGTGCGCGCTCACCACACGCCACGCGCGCGCGTGCGATGGGCCGGCGGGTCCCCGTCCCCACTGCGCTATGCCATCGCTAATGACTCTGGCACCGCTACACTTACACAAAGAACAACGCACACTATCTTGGATCTTACCCCGGTGCGCGACGTTACGACTCAAGACTGGCGTGCCGCGCTCGCAGTGGGTTCCGATCAGTTTCTCGCTCCATGGCTTCGGTGAGCGCGTAGTAAATACTGGCAGCTGTAGGCGTCGTTTCTTTCTTTCTTTCAAAAAGCCGAGCTGGGGACTGTTCTCACAACAGGCCAGAGACGAACTGCCAGATCCCTCGTTGTTAGCGGTCATCCAGAACGGCTCGGCCTTGTTCTCTTCCGTCTTTCGGGGTGCGACAAAGATCAGTTGTCCAAAGGGATGTTCCGTACGGACGGAATATGAGTGACCCGCGGAACTAATGGTGATTCATCAACAAACAGTACGCGCAAAACACAGCGCCGTCCTGGCCCCCACAGGAGAAAATACAAGCGCTTATAACACCCTCCGCAAGAAGCGCTACACGGTCACAAGTCTGCTCACCGCACCTGGACTGAAAGCCCCTGTGTTCCCCGTCAAGCCAGAAGAACACGCACCCTGGAAAATTCGTTCCAACTGTCTCGCCCCCAGGCAGCTGCCGGCCGGCAAAGTGCTTTTCGCCGTGACGGAGGGAAATAGTGCCCATGAAGCGAACGAGGCCGAACCACACAACCCCAATGACCCGGCCCCTCGGCGGCGCCCCAAGCAACGCGTGGCCAACATGCTTGCCAAACAGTGTTCCCAGTCCTCTCACCGAGACGGCCGCCCGCATTGGCACGCCGGTAACTGCTGCCGTTCCCAAAGTCAAAACCTTCTTTTTTTGTACAGCGAGATAAAGTGGCCCAGCCATGATTTCCAGCTGAGGCTGCGCCGCGGAGATTGCATCCGCGATGGAGAAATTGCCATGCGACCGCGCGGAGTTGCCTCTCTCGATACGACACCTGGCGTGCCAGAACTGACCCCGAATGACCTTCCCGGAAACGCGCTGCCCGAAGACCCACATGCGCTTGACCACGACTTCGGATATCGCGACGGTCATGGCGACCGAAACACCCAGGCTCCTCGGGCTTGGGCGAGATGCGCAGCTGCACTTCAGTTCTCCCAAGCAGTTGCGACGTGGAGCAATTCTTCAGCCCTTCGTCTCACGCAGCCCAATTGCATCGCCAACGCTCGCTCTGGCCCCCAGATCCACGAACAACGTCAGCTCGCTCGCGTGTGTGATGTGTACCAACTTCTCTACGCAGTCGATGCTGTGTGGCCCTGCACCTGTGATACATGGAAAGCGCACCGCAGTAAACCGTACCGAAATGTATGCCGTAATGAAACCTCTTTGCCAATCTCTGCTGACCCCGACTCGGCTGATCGTGAAGACAATGCACAGCCACCGTTTTGCGCTTCGTTTCTGAACAGGACGGCCCTGTTTGTGCGCATGTGCTTTCTGCATCCGGCATGGGCTGATAAGCCACCTCCTCGGCATCCCCGAAAAGCCTCGCACCGTTTGCAACCGGAAACAGCCTTTGAATGGGAAGGGTACCGATCGCCTGTAGTGACCTACGTTGAAGCATTCCGACAGCGGCCAAAAGAGACCCGAGGAATAGTCGCTGACGTTTACAACCCACGGCGCTGTTCGCGGCGCATGACCACTACGCCGGGCCAGGAGGAGCGGAGATGCGCGTCCCATCCGTATCGTGCCAGGGGCTCCCGTGCGCTCTCTCTCCCACTCGTGCACCCTCCTGCTCCTCCCCGGCCGTAAGAAGGTCGACGCGACGACGCGCCTCGCGGAGACCTCGTGATGCCGTGCGCGCTCACCACACGCCACGCGCGCGCGTGCGATGGGCCGGCGGGTCCCCGTCCCCACTGCGCTATGCCATCGCTAATGACTCTGGCACCGCTACACTTACACAAAGAACAACGCACACTATCTTGGATCTTACCCCGGTGCGCGACGTTACGACTCAAGACTGGCGTGCCGCGCTCGCAGTGGGTTCCGATCAGTTTCTCGCTCCATGGCTTCGGTGAGCGCGTAGTAAATACTGGCAGCTGTAGGCGTCGTTTCTTTCTTTCTTTCAAAAAGCCGAGCTGGGGACTGTTCTCACAACAGGCCAGAGACGAACTGCCAGATCCCTCGTTGTTAGCGGTCATCCAGAACGGCTCGGCCTTGTTCTCTTCCGTCCTTCGGGGTGCGACAAAGATCAGTTGTCCAAAGGGATGTTCCGTACGGACGGAATATGAGTGACCCGCGGAACTAATGGTGATTCATCAACAAACAGTACGCGCAAAACACAGCGCCGTCCTGGCCCCCACAGGAGAAAATACAAGCGCTTATAACACCCTCCGCAAGAAGCGCTACACGGTCACAAGTCTGCTCACCGCACCTGGACTGAAAGCCCCTGTGTTCCCCGTCAAGCCAGAAGAACACGCACCCTGGAAAATTCGTTCCAACTGTCTCGCCCCCAGGCAGCTGCCGGCCGGCAAAGTGCTTTTCGCCGTGACGGAGGGAAATAGTGCCCATGAAGCGAACGAGGCCGAACCACACAACCCCAATGACCCGGCCCCTCGGCGGCGCCCCAAGCAACGCGTGGCCAACATGCTTGCCAAACAGTGTTCCCAGTCCTCTCACCGAGACGGCCGCCCGCATTGGCACGCCGGTAACTGCTGCCGTTCCCAAAGTCAAAACCTTCTTTTTTTGTACAGCGAGATAAAGTGGCCCAGCCATGATTTCCAGCTGAGGCTGCGCCGCGGAGATTGCATCCGCGATGGAGAAATTGCCATGCGACCGCGCGGAGTTGCCTCTCTCGATACGACACCTGGCGTGCCAGAACTGACCCCGAATGACCTTCCCGGAAACGCGCTGCCCGAAGACCCACATGCGCTTGACCACGACTTCGGATATCGCGACGGTCATGGCGACCGAAACACCCAGGCTCCTCGGGCTTGGGCGAGATGCGCAGCTGCACTTCAGTTCTCCCAAGCAGTTGCGACGTGGAGCAATTCTTCAGCCCTTCGTCTCACGCAGCCCAATTGCATCGCCAACGCTCGCTCTGGCCCCCGGATCCACGAACAACGTCAGCTCGCTCGCGTGTGTGATGTGTACCAACTTCTCTACGCAGTCGATGCTGTGTGGCCCTGCACCTGTGATACATGGAAAGCGCACCGCAGTAAACCGTACCGAAATGTATGCCGTAATGAAACCTCTTTGCCAATCTCTGCTGACCCCGACTCGGCTGATCGTGAAGACAATGCACAGCCACCGTTTTGCGCTTCGTTTCTGAACAGGACGGCCCTGTTTGTGCGCATGTGCTTTCTGCATCCGGCATGGGCTGATAAGCCACCTCCTCGGCATCCCCGAAAAGCCTCGCACCGTTTGCAACCGGAAACAGCCTTTGAATGGGAAGGGTACCGATCGCCTGTAGTGACCTACGTTGAAGCATTCCGACAGCGGCCAAAAGAGACCCGAGGAATAGTCGCTGACGTTTACAACCCACGGCGCTGTTCGCGGCGCATGACCACTACGCCGGGCCAGGAGGAGCGGAGATGCGCGTCCCATCCGTATCGTGCCAGGGGCTCCCGTGCGCTCTCTCTCCCACTCGTGCACCCTCCTGCTCCTCCCCGGCCGTAAGAAGGTCGACGCGACGACGCGCCTCGCGGAGACCTCGTGATGCCGTGCGCGCTCACCACACGCCACGCGCGCGCGTGCGATGGGCCGGCGGGTCCCCGTCCCCACTGCGCTATGCGCTCCCTCGGCACAGAGAGAGAGTTCATGTCCGGACACCCTTCCCCCGCTGTGGGCTTTTTTGAATCCCTCCCGCAACCCCCCGATAGCGACGAAGATGCGCTAGGAATCGCAGCCCGGTCGCGGGCACCCATGCGCTTTAAGGACTTGTGTGCTTAGATGAAAAATAACTCTCTCTCACGCACATGCTTAGACGATTTACACACCCATACTCTCGGCGCACCGGTAAGCGCGGGCAGCGCGGTCACAGCGCGCAGCGAGCGAGCAGCACAACGACGAAGTTTTATTCGCTTCTCGCTCACGCTCATCATCGTCACTTCCTCACCTCTTTCTACGTCTCCTCTTTCTGTTGAATCATCATCATCAAGAATAGCAGGCTTCACGTAAACACGAGCGACGCGAATGGGCCTAAAACGCCGCCGAAATAGAATCGCTTCCATACGGATCGGAGGCGACGCACGTCGGTGCTTGGTCCTCGCAGCTTCACGACAAAGGCGCTGAAGCTCATCAGCCGGCATTCCACAGAACAGCTTATTGCACCCTTGCAGGCTTACATTATTATTTGGTCCTGGGAGACGGTTCCGCGACTGTCATTGCGCCGTGTGCGCTTCCGCTCGCGGTGGGATTCAGCGGTCGGCCTGGCCGCTCGCGATCTTTTTCACTGTGTGTGTGTGTGATCCGGGGCCGTGGAAGTGGCACTTTGCTCTGTCGCCGCTGCCGCTGTCCAGCCTTCTGCGGCGTGCTCTTTGCTTCACCGCAGCATGTCTAGCTCTCTGGTGCCTCGCAGGATTCACGGGCCGACTGTAGGAGGAGCACCGCCGCCGCTTCCGGGTTTCCGCTCGGCACGCGCTCACGTAGAGAAAGGGGTCGCCGGAGAAGAGGCAGCGCGCCTGTTTCTCGCAGCGGTATCAAGTCAACATTGGGCAGGGCTGGCAGGATCGCTTGCTGCTCACGGAACGCTGGGGTGCCTGCGCTTCACTGGGCTGGGCGGAAAGGCCCAGGGCTCCCTTCCGCATCGTCACAGCACAACGTTGGTCTGTCACAGGTGCGGGTTTGTTTCCTCACGCGGCCCACTGACGGAGCGCGCTTTGGCGCAGGCGCGAGCTTGTCTGTGTTGTCTTCACGCGCTTCAGGCGCGTTCACCCCTGCCGCCGCGTCGAAGCACGCCCATCGGGAACGGGCCTTGGGCCAACCAGCGGGTCTCCCTCGCACCGCCACCCATTCGCAGTCGACAGGCACTGAGGCGTTGCGAATCTCCATAACGGTCGCAGGAGACCCGAGCATCAGGTGCGCACGTCTGACTCGGCACCGCTCGCCACGCGCTCGATTACCACGCGCGACGACATTACGACGGCCAAATGAGGGCCGATGGGCTCGAACCGCGCGGAGAAACTAGGCCTCCCGCGAACTGCAAAACATCTGCCAGATCCATCGGCCACACAGCAGCAGACACGGGCTTCTGCTTTCAGCGCACTGCTAGATGTGCTGTGACTGCGGAGGGGGTTTCCGTGCGACGACACGCTTCAGCCGGTCTTCACTCCCGCGGCCTGGACACCTCCATCGATTCAACCACACATTACACTCTTGCGGATTCTGTAGCAGGGCTGGCCACATCGCCACCAAATTTGTCCTCACGCCTGGCACAGCACGCCGAGCACGGCGCCAGCGACGGGAAACGGAAACAGCGGTACGGCGACTGCTCGCGGACTTCCGGTCCGCCGCCTCTCTCGGCTGGGGGCATGGAACCCCCTTCGACGCCGGTGCGCAACAGCAACTCTGGCAGCGCACGGCTCCATCGCAGCCAAGCCCGACAAATCCGCAGCGAGCGGAAACGGCGCATACGTCGGTGCTTGGCCCTCGCAGCTTCACGATAAAGGCGCTGAAGCTCATCTGGTCTACGGCACTCCCAGGGACGATGACGGGGGCCTCTCGGACAGGCCTCGACCGTTGCTCTTTTTACTGCGGCACCAGCTCATGAACGCTATCGGGACCTCGGGACTTCTCACTCTCAGCGGACACAGAGTACGGCTTCCCATTCCCTCACGTAAACTTTGCTGAAAGAAAAAGAATAAAAAGGAAAAACATGCTCGCCGCTGCCCTCCTGGGCTGGATTGGCTTTCCCCCGCCGAGCACGGCGCCAGCGACGGGAAACGGAAACAGCGGTACGGCGACTGCTCGCGGACTTCCGGTCCGCCGCCTCTCTCGGCTGGGGGCATGGAACCCCCTTCGACGCCGGTGCGCAACAGCAACTCTGGCAGCGCACGGCTCCATCGCAGCCAAGCCCGACAAATCCGCAGCGAGCGGAAACGGCGCATACGTCGGTGCTTGGCCCTCGCAGCTTCACGATAAAGGCGCTGAAGCTCATCTGGTCTACGGCACTCCCAGGGACGATGACGGGGGCCTCTCGGACAGGCCTCGACCGTTGCTCTTTTTACTGCGGCACCAGCTCATGAACGCTATCGGGACCTCGGGACTTCTCACTCTCAGCGGACACAGAGTACGGCTTCCCATTCCCTCACGTAAACTTTGCTGAAAGAAAAAGAATAAAAAGGAAAAACATGCTCGCCGCTGCCCTCCTGGGCTGGATTGGCTTTCCCCCGCCGAGCACGGCGCCAGCGACGGGAAACGGAAACAGCGGTACGGCGACTGCTCGCGGACTTCCGGTCCGCCGCCTCTCTCGGCTGGGGGCATGGAACCCCCTTCGACGCCGGTGCGCAACAGCAACTCTGGCAGCGCACGGCTCCATCGCAGCCAAGCCCGACAAATCCGCAGCGAGCGGAAACGGCGCATACGTCGGTGCTTGGCCCTCGCAGCTTCACGATAAAGGCGCTGAAGCTCATCTGGTCTACGGCACTCCCAGGGACGATGACGGGGGCCTCTCGGACAGGCCTCGACCGTTGCTCTTTTTACTGCGGCACCAGCGCATGAACGCTATCGGGACCTCGGGACTTCTCACTCTCAGCGGACACAGAGTACGGCTTCCCATTCCCTCACGTAAACTTTGCTGAAAGAAAAAGAGTAAAAAGGAAAAACATGCTCGCCGCTGCCCTCCTGGGCTGGATTGGCTTTCCCCCGCCGAGCACGGCGCCAGCGACGGGAAAAGGAAACAGCGGTACGGCGACTGCTCGCGGACTTCCGGTCCGCCGCCTCTCTCGGCTGGGGGCATGGAACCCCCTTCGACGCCGGTGCGCAACAGCAACTCTGGCAGCGCACGGCTCCATCGCAGCCAAGCCCGACAAATCCGCAGCGAGCGGAAACGGCGCATACGTCGGTGCTTGGCCCTCGCAGCTTCACGATAAAGGCGCTGAAGCTCATCTGGTCTACGGCACTCCCAGGGACGATGACGGGGGCCTCTCGGACAGGCCTCGACCGTTGCTCTTTTTACTGCGGCACCAGCTCATGAACGCTATCGGGACCTCGGGACTTCTCACTCTCAGCGGACACAGAGTACGGCTTCCCATTCCCTCACGTAAACTTTGCTGAAAGAAAAAGAATAAAAAGGAAAAACATGCTCGCCGCTGCCCTCCTGGGCTGGATTGGCTTTCCCCCGCCGAGCACGGCGCCAGCGACGGGAAACGGAAACAGCGGTACGGCGACTGCTCGCGGACTTCCGGTCCGCCGCCTCTCTCGGCTGGGGGCATGGAACCCCCTTCGACGCCGGTGCGCAACAGCAACTCTGGCAGCGCACGGCTCCATCGCAGCCAAGCCCGACAAATCCGCAGCGAGCGGAAACGGCGCATACGTCGGTGCTTGGCCCTCGCAGCTTCACGATAAAGGCGCTGAAGCTCATCTGGTCTACGGCACTCCCAGGGACGATGACGGGGGCCTCTCGGACAGGCCTCGACCGTTGCTCTTTTTACTGCGGCACCAGCTCATGAACGCTATCGGGACCTCGGGACTTCTCACTCTCAGCGGACACAGAGTACGGCTTCCCATTCCCTCACGTAAACTTTGCTGAAAGAAAAAGAATAAAAAGGAAAAACATGCTCGCCGCTGCCCTCCTGGGCTGGATTGGCTTTCCCCCGCCGAGCACGGCGCCAGCGACGGGAAACGGAAACAGCGGTACGGCGACTGCTCGCGGACTTCCGGTCCGCCGCCTCTCTCGGCTGGGGGCATGGAACCCCCTTCGACGCCGGTGCGCAACAGCAACTCTGGCAGCGCACGGCTCCATCGCAGCCAAGCCCGACAAATCCGCAGCGAGCGGAAACGGCGCATACGTCGGTGCTTGGCCCTCGCAGCTTCACGATAAAGGCGCTGAAGCTCATCTGGTCTACGGCACTCCCAGGGACGATGACGGGGGCCTCTCGGACAGGCCTCGACCGTTGCTCTTTTTACTGCGGCACCAGCTCATGAACGCTATCGGGACCTCGGGACTTCTCACTCTCAGCGGACACAGAGTACGGCTTCCCATTCCCTCACGTAAACTTTGCTGAAAGAAAAAGAATAAAAAGGAAAAACATGCTCGCCGCTGCCCTCCTGGGCTGGATTGGCTTTCCCCCGCCGAGCACGGCGCCAGCGACGGGAAACGGAAACAGCGGTACGGCGACTGCTCGCGGACTTCCGGTCCGCCGCCTCTCTCGGCTGGGGGCATGGAACCCCCTTCGACGCCGGTGCGCAACAGCAACTCTGGCAGCGCACGGCTCCATCGCAGCCAAGCCCGACAAATCCGCAGCGAGCGGAAACGGCGCATACGTCGGTGCTTGGCCCTCGCAGCTTCACGATAAAGGCGCTGAAGCTCATCTGGTCTACGGCACTCCCAGGGACGATGACGGGGGCCTCTCGGACAGGCCTCGACCGTTGCTCTTTTTACTGCGGCACCAGCTCATGAACGCTATCGGGACCTCGGGACTTCTCACTCTCAGCGGACACAGAGTACGGCTTCCCATTCCCTCACGTAAACTTTGCTGAAAGAAAAAGAATAAAAAGGAAAAACATGCTCGCCGCTGCCCTCCTGGGCTGGATTGGCTTTCCCCCGCCGAGCACGGCGCCAGCGACGGGAAACGGAAACAGCGGTACGGCGACTGCTCGCGGACTTCCGGTCCGCCGCCTCTCTCGGCTGGGGGCATGGAACCCCCTTCGACGCCGGTGCGCAACAGCAACTCTGGCAGCGCACGGCTCCATCGCAGCCAAGCCCGACAAATCCGCAGCGAGCGGAAACGGCGCATACGTCGGTGCTTGGCCCTCGCAGCTTCACGATAAAGGCGCTGAAGCTCATCTGGTCTACGGCACTCCCAGGGACGATGACGGGGGCCTCTCGGACAGGCCTCGACCGTTGCTCTTTTTACTGCGGCACCAGCTCATGAACGCTATCGGGACCTCGGGACTTCTCACTCTCAGCGGACACAGAGTACGGCTTCCCATTCCCTCACGTAAACTTTGCTGAAAGAAAAAGAATAAAAAGGAAAAACATGCTCGCCGCTGCCCTCCTGGGCTGGATTGGCTTTCCCCCGCCGAGCACGGCGCCAGCGACGGGAAACGGAAACAGCGGTACGGCGACTGCTCGCGGACTTCCGGTCCGCCGCCTCTCTCGGCTGGGGGCATGGAACCCCCTTCGACGCCGGTGCGCAACAGCAACTCTGGCAGCGCACGGCTCCATCGCAGCCAAGCCCGACAAATCCGCAGCGAGCGGAAACGGCGCATACGTCGGTGCTTGGCCCTCGCAGCTTCACGATAAAGGCGCTGAAGCTCATCTGGTCTACGGCACTCCCAGGGACGATGACGGGGGCCTCTCGGACAGGCCTCGACCGTTGCTCTTTTTACTGCGGCACCAGCTCATGAACGCTATCGGGACCTCGGGACTTCTCACTCTCAGCGGACACAGAGTACGGCTTCCCATTCCCTCACGTAAACTTTGCTGAAAGAAAAAGAATAAAAAGGAAAAACATGCTCGCCGCTGCCCTCCTGGGCTGGATTGGCTTTCCCCCGCCGAGCACGGCGCCAGCGACGGGAAACGGAAACAGCGGTACGGCGACTGCTCGCGGACTTCCGGTCCGCCGCCTCTCTCGGCTGGGGGCATGGAACCCCCTTCGACGCCGGTGCGCAACAGCAACTCTGGCAGCGCACGGCTCCATCGCAGCCAAGCCCGACAAATCCGCAGCGAGCGGAAACGGCGCATACGTCGGTGCTTGGCCCTCGCAGCTTCACGATAAAGGCGCTGAAGCTCATCTGGTCTACGGCACTCCCAGGGACGATGACGGGGGCCTCTCGGACAGGCCTCGACCGTTGCTCTTTTTACTGCGGCACCAGCTCATGAACGCTATCGGGACCTCGGGACTTCTCACTCTCAGCGGACACAGAGTACGGCTTCCCATTCCCTCACGTAAACTTTGCTGAAAGAAAAAGAATAAAAAGGAAAAACATGCTCGCCGCTGCCCTCCTGGGCTGGATTGGCTTTCCCCCGCCGAGCACGGCGCCAGCGACGGGAAACGGAAACAGCGGTACGGCGACTGCTCGCGGACTTCCGGTCCGCCGCCTCTCTCGGCTGGGGGCATGGAACCCCCTTCGACGCCGGTGCGCAACAGCAACTCTGGCAGCGCACGGCTCCATCGCAGCCAAGCCCGACAAATCCGCAGCGAGCGGAAACGGCGCATACGTCGGTGCTTGGCCCTCGCAGCTTCACGATAAAGGCGCTGAAGCTCATCTGGTCTACGGCACTCCCAGGGACGATGACGGGGGCCTCTCGGACAGGCCTCGACCGTTGCTCTTTTTACTGCGGCACCAGCTCATGAACGCTATCGGGACCTCGGGACTTCTCACTCTCAGCGGACACAGAGTACGGCTTCCCATTCCCTCACGTAAACTTTGCTGAAAGAAAAAGAATAAAAAGGAAAAACATGCTCGCCGCTGCCCTCCTGGGCTGGATTGGCTTTCCCCCGCCGAGCACGGCGCCAGCGACGGGAAACGGAAACAGCGGTACGGCGACTGCTCGCGGACTTCCGGTCCGCCGCCTCTCTCGGCTGGGGGCATGGAACCCCCTTCGACGCCGGTGCGCAACAGCAACTCTGGCAGCGCACGGCTCCATCGCAGCCAAGCCCGACAAATCCGCAGCGAGCGGAAACGGCGCATACGTCGGTGCTTGGCCCTCGCAGCTTCACGATAAAGGCGCTGAAGCTCATCTGGTCTACGGCACTCCCAGGGACGATGACGGGGGCCTCTCGGACAGGCCTCGACCGTTGCTCTTTTTACTGCGGCACCAGCTCATGAACGCTATCGGGACCTCGGGACTTCTCACTCTCAGCGGACACAGAGTACGGCTTCCCATTCCCTCACGTAAACTTTGCTGAAAGAAAAAGAATAAAAAGGAAAAACATGCTCGCCGCTGCCCTCCTGGGCTGGATTGGCTTTCCCCCGCCGAGCACGGCGCCAGCGACGGGAAACGGAAACAGCGGTACGGCGACTGCTCGCGGACTTCCGGTCCGCCGCCTCTCTCGGCTGGGGGCATGGAACCCCCTTCGACGCCGGTGCGCAACAGCAACTCCGGCAGCGCACGGCTCCATCGCAGCCAAGCCCGACAAATCCGCAGCGAGCGGAAACGGCGCATACGTCGGTGCTTGGCCCTCGCAGCTCCACGATAAAGGCGCTGAAGCTCATCTGGTCTACGGCACTCCCAGGGACGATGACGGGGGCCTCTCGGACAGGCCTCGACCGTTGCTCTTTTTACTGCGGCACCAGCTCATGAACGCTATCGGGACCTCGGGACTTCTCACTCTCAGCGGACACAGAGTACGGCTTCCCATTCCCTCACGTAAACTTTGCTGAAAGAAAAAGAATAAAAAGGAAAAACATGCTCGCCGCTGCCCTCCTGGGCTGGATTGGCTTTCCCCCGCCGAGCACGGCGCCAGCGACGGGAAACGGAAACAGCGGTACGGCGACTGCTCGCGGACTTCCGGTCCGCCGCCTCTCTCGGCTGGGGGCATGGAACCCCCTTCGACGCCGGTGCGCAACAGCAACTCTGGCAGCGCACGGCTCCATCGCAGCCAAGCCCGACAAATCCGCAGCGAGCGGAAACGGCGCATACGTCGGTGCTTGGCCCTCGCAGCTTCACGATAAAGGCGCTGAAGCTCATCTGGTCTACGGCACTCCCAGGGACGATGACGGGGGCCTCTCGGACAGGCCTCGACCGTTGCTCTTTTTACTGCGGCACCAGCTCATGAACGCTATCGGGACCTCGGGACTTCTCACTCTCAGCGGACACAGAGTACGGCTTCCCATTCCCTCACGTAAACTTTGCTGAAAGAAAAAGAATAAAAAGGAAAAACATGCTCGCCGCTGCCCTCCTGGGCTGGATTGGCTTTCCCCCGCCGAGCACGGCGCCAGCGACGGGAAACGGAAACAGCGGTACGGCGACTGCTCGCGGACTTCCGGTCCGCCGCCTCTCTCGGCTGGGGGCATGGAACCCCCTTCGACGCCGGTGCGCAACAGCAACTCTGGCAGCGCACGGCTCCATCGCAGCCAAGCCCGACAAATCCGCAGCGAGCGGAAACGGCGCATACGTCGGTGCTTGGCCCTCGCAGCTTCACGATAAAGGCGCTGAAGCTCATCTGGTCTACGGCACTCCCAGGGACGATGACGGGGGCCTCTCGGACAGGCCTCGACCGTTGCTCTTTTTACTGCGGCACCAGCTCATGAACGCTATCGGGACCTCGGGACTTCTCACTCTCAGCGGACACAGAGTACGGCTTCCCATTCCCTCACGTAAACTTTGCTGAAAGAAAAAGAATAAAAAGGAAAAACATGCTCGCCGCTGCCCTCCTGGGCTGGATTGGCTTTCCCCCGCCGAGCACGGCGCCAGCGACGGGAAACGGAAACAGCGGTACGGCGACTGCTCGCGGACTTCCGGTCCGCCGCCTCTCTCGGCTGGGGGCATGGAACCCCCTTCGACGCCGGTGCGCAACAGCAACTCTGGCAGCGCACGGCTCCATCGCAGCCAAGCCCGACAAATCCGCAGCGAGCGGAAACGGCGCATACGTCGGTGCTTGGCCCTCGCAGCTTCACGATAAAGGCGCTGAAGCTCATCTGGTCTACGGCACTCCCAGGGACGATGACGGGGGCCTCTCGGACAGGCCTCGACCGTTGCTCTTTTTACTGCGGCACCAGCTCATGAACGCTATCGGGACCTCGGGACTTCTCACTCTCAGCGGACACAGAGTACGGCTTCCCATTCCCTCACGTAAACTTTGCTGAAAGAAAAAGAATAAAAAGGAAAAACATGCTCGCCGCTGCCCTCCTGGGCTGGATTGGCTTTCCCCCGCCGAGCACGGCGCCAGCGACGGGAAACGGAAACAGCGGTACGGCGACTGCTCGCGGACTTCCGGTCCGCCGCCTCTCTCGGCTGGGGGCATGGAACCCCCTTCGACGCCGGTGCGCAACAGCAACTCTGGCAGCGCACGGCTCCATCGCAGCCAAGCCCGACAAATCCGCAGCGAGCGGAAACGGCGCATACGTCGGTGCTTGGCCCTCGCAGCTCCACGATAAAGGCGCTGAAGCTCATCTGGTCTACGGCACTCCCAGGGACGATGACGGGGGCCTCTCGGACAGGCCTCGACCGTTGCTCTTTTTACTGCGGCACCAGCTCATGAACGCTATCGGGACCTCGGGACTTCTCACTCTCAGCGGACACAGAGTACGGCTTCCCATTCCCTCACGTAAACTTTGCTGAAAGAAAAAGAATAAAAAGGAAAAACATGCTCGCCGCTGCCCTCCTGGGCTGGATTGGCTTTCCCCCGCCGAGCGCGGCGCCAGCGACGGGAAACGGAAACAGCGGTACGGCGACTGCTCGCGGACTTCCGGTCCGCCGCCTCTCTCGGCTGGGGGCATGGAACCCCCTTCGACGCCGGTGCGCAACAGCAACTCTGGCAGCGCACGGCTCCATCGCAGCCAAGCCCGACAAATCCGCAGCGAGCGGAAACGGCGCATACGTCGGTGCTTGGCCCTCGCAGCTCCACGATAAAGGCGCTGAAGCTCATCTGGTCTACGGCACTCCCAGGGACGATGACGGGGGCCTCTCGGACAGGCCTCGACCGTTGCTCTTTTTACTGCGGCACCAGCTCATGAACGCTATCGGGACCTCGGGACTTCTCACTCTCAGCGGACACAGAGTACGGCTTCCCATTCCCTCACGTAAACTTTGCTGAAAGAAAAAGAATAAAAAGGAAAAACATGCTCGCCGCTGCCCTCCTGGGCTGGATTGGCTTTCCCCCGCCGAGCGCGGCGCCAGCGACGGGAAACGGAAACAGCGGTACGGCGACTGCTCGCGGACTTCCGGTCCGCCGCCTCTCTCGGCTGGGGGCATGGAACCCCCTTCGACGCCGGTGCGCAACAGCAACTCTGGCAGCGCACGGCTCCATCGCAGCCAAGCCCGACAAATCCGCAGCGAGCGGAAACGGCGCATACGTCGGTGCTTGGCCCTCGCAGCTCCACGATAAAGGCGCTGAAGCTCATCTGGTCTACGGCACTCCCAGGGACGATGACGGGGGCCTCTCGGACAGGCCTCGACCGTTGCTCTTTTTACTGCGGCACCAGCTCATGAACGCTATCGGGACCTCGGGACTTCTCACTCTCAGCGGACACAGAGTACGGCTTCCCATTCCCTCACGTAAACTTTGCTGAAAGAAAAAGAATAAAAAGGAAAAACATGCTCGCCGCTGCCCTCCTGGGCTGGATTGGCTTTCCCCCGCCGAGCGCGGCGCCAGCGACGGGAAACGGAAACAGCGGTACGGCGACTGCTCGCGGACTTCCGGTCCGCCGCCTCTCTCGGCTGGGGGCATGGAACCCCCTTCGACGCCGGTGCGCAACAGCAACTCTGGCAGCGCACGGCTCCATCGCAGCCAAGCCCGACAAATCCGCAGCGAGCGGAAACGGCGCATACGTCGGTGCTTGGCCCTCGCAGCTCCACGATAAAGGCGCTGAAGCTCATCTGGTCTACGGCACTCCCAGGGACGATGACGGGGGCCTCTCGGACAGGCCTCGACCGTTGCTCTTTTTACTGCGGCACCAGCTCATGAACGCTATCGGGACCTCGGGACTTCTCACTCTCAGCGGACACAGAGTACGGCTTCCCATTCCCTCACGTAAACTTTGCTGAAAGAAAAAGAATAAAAAGGAAAAACATGCTCGCCGCTGCCCTCCTGGGCTGGATTGGCTTTCCCCCGCCGAGCACGGCGCCAGCGACGGGAAACGGAAACAGCGGTACGGCGACTGCTCGCGGACTTCCGGTCCGCCGCCTCTCTCGGCTGGGGGCATGGAACCCCCTTCGACGCCGGTGCGCAACAGCAACTCTGGCAGCGCACGGCTCCATCGCAGCCAAGCCCGACAAATCCGCAGCGAGCGGAAACGGCGCATACGTCGGTGCTTGGCCCTCGCAGCTCCACGATAAAGGCGCTGAAGCTCATCTGGTCTACGGCACTCCCAGGGACGATGACGGGGGCCTCTCGGACAGGCCTCGACCGTTGCTCTTTTTACTGCGGCACCAGCGCATGAACGCTATCGGGACCTCGGGACTTCTCACTCTCGGCGGACACAGAGTACGGCTTCCCATTCCCTCACGTAAACTTTGCTGAAAGAAAAAGAATAAAAAGGAAAAACATGCTCGCCGCTGCCCTCCTGGGCTGGATTGGCTTTCCCCCGCCGAGCACGGCGCCAGCGACGGGAAACGGAAACGGCGGTACGGCGACTGCTCGCGGACTTCCGGTCCGCCGCCTCTCTCGGCTGGGGGCATGGAACCCCCTTCGACGCCGGTGCGCAACAGCAACTCTGGCAGCGCACGGCTCCATCGCAGCCAAGCCCGACAAATCCGCAGCGAGCGGAAACGGCGCATACGTCGGTGCTTGGCCCTCGCAGCTCCACGATAAAGGCGCTGAAGCTCATCTGGTCTACGGCACTCCCAGGGACGATGACGGGGGCCTCTCGGACAGGCCTCGACCGTTGCTCTTTTTACTGCGGCACCAGCTCATGAACGCTATCGGGACCTCGGGACTTCTCACTCTCAGCGGACACAGAGTACGGCTTCCCATTCCCTCACGTAAACTTTGCTGAAAGAAAAAGAATAAAAAGGAAAAACATGCTCGCCGCTGCCCTCCTGGCTGCATTTGGCTGCTCGCCGAGCGCGGCGCCAGCGACGGGAAACGGAAACAGCGGTACGGCGACTGCTCGCGGACTTCCGGTCCGCCGCCTCTCTCGGCTGGGGGCATGGAACCCCCTTCGACGCCGGTGCGCAACAGCAACTCTGGCAGCGCACGGCTCCATCGCAGCCAAGCCCGACAAATCCGCAGCGAGCGGAAACGGCGCATACGTCGGTGCTTGGCCCTCGCAGCTCCACGATAAAGGCGCTGAAGCTCATCTGGTCTACGGCACTCCCAGGGACGATGACGGGGGCCTCTCGGACAGGCCTCGACCGTTGCTCTTTTTACTGCGGCACCAGCTCATGAACGCTATCGGGACCTCGGGACTTCTCACTCTCAGCGGACACAGAGTACGGCTTCCCATTCCCTCACGTAAACTTTGCTGAAAGAAAAAGAATAAAAAGGAAAAACATGCTCGCCGCTGCCCTCCTGGGCTGGATTGGCTTTCCCCCGCCGAGCACGGCGCCAGCGACGGGAAACGGAAACAGCGGTACGGCGACTGCTCGCGGACTTCCGGTCCGCCGCCTCTCTCGGCTGGGGGCATGGAACCCCCTTCGACGCCGGTGCGCAACAGCAACTCTGGCAGCGCACGGCTCCATCGCAGCCAAGCCCGACAAATCCGCAGCGAGCGGAAACGGCGCATACGTCGGTGCTTGGCCCTCGCAGCTCCACGATAAAGGCGCTGAAGCTCATCTGGTCTACGGCACTCCCAGGGACGATGACGGGGGCCTCTCGGACAGGCCTCGACCGTTGCTCTTTTTACTGCGGCACCAGCTCATGAACGCTATCGGGACCTCGGGACTTCTCACTCTCAGCGGACACAGAGTACGGCTTCCCATTCCCTCACGTAAACTTTGCTGAAAGAAAAAGAATAAAAAGGAAAAACATGCTCGCCGCTGCCCTCCTGGGCTGGATTGGCTTTCCCCCGCCGAGCACGGCGCCAGCGACGGGAAACGGAAACAGCGGTACGGCGACTGCTCGCGGACTTCCGGTCCGCCGCCTCTCTCGGCTGGGGGCATGGAACCCCCTTCGACGCCGGTGCGCAACAGCAACTCTGGCAGCGCACGGCTCCATCGCAGCCAAGCCCGACAAATCCGCAGCGAGCGGAAACGGCGCATACGTCGGTGCTTGGCCCTCGCAGCTCCACGATAAAGGCGCTGAAGCTCATCTGGTCTACGGCACTCCCAGGGACGATGACGGGGGCCTCTCGGACAGGCCTCGACCGTTGCTCTTTTTACTGCGGCACCAGCTCATGAACGCTATCGGGACCTCGGGACTTCTCACTCTCAGCGGACACAGAGTACGGCTTCCCATTCCCTCACGTAAACTTTGCTGAAAGAAAAAGAATAAAAAGGAAAAACATGCTCGCCGCTGCCCTCCTGGGCTGGATTGGCTTTCCCCCGCCGAGCGCGGCGCCAGCGACGGGAAACGGAAACAGCGGTACGGCGACTGCTCGCGGACTTCCGGTCCGCCGCCTCTCTCGGCTGGGGGCATGGAACCCCCTTCGACGCCGGTGCGCAACAGCAACTCTGGCAGCGCACGGCTCCATCGCAGCCAAGCCCGACAAATCCGCAGCGAGCGGAAACGGCGCATACGTCGGTGCTTGGCCCTCGCAGCTCCACGATAAAGGCGCTGAAGCTCATCTGGTCTACGGCACTCCCAGGGACGATGACGGGGGCCTCTCGGACAGGCCTCGACCGTTGCTCTTTTTACTGCGGCACCAGCTCATGAACGCTATCGGGACCTCGGGACTTCTCACTCTCAGCGGACACAGAGTACGGCTTCCCATTCCCTCACGTAAACTTTGCTGAAAGAAAAAGAATAAAAAGGAAAAACATGCTCGCCGCTGCCCTCCTGGGCTGGATTGGCTTTCCCCCGCCGAGCACGGCGCCAGCGACGGGAAACGGAAACAGCGGTACGGCGACTGCTCGCGGACTTCCGGTCCGCCGCCTCTCTCGGCTGGGGGCATGGAACCCCCTTCGACGCCGGTGCGCAACAGCAACTCTGGCAGCGCACGGCTCCATCGCAGCCAAGCCCGACAAATCCGCAGCGAGCGGAAACGGCGCATACGTCGGTGCTTGGCCCTCGCAGCTTCACGATAAAGGCGCTGAAGCTCATCTGGTCTACGGCACTCCCAGGGACGATGACGGGGGCCTCTCGGACAGGCCTCGACCGTTGCTCTTTTTACTGCGGCACCAGCTCATGAACGCTATCGGGACCTCGGGACTTCTCACTCTCAGCGGACACAGAGTACGGCTTCCCATTCCCTCACGTAAACTTTGCTGAAAGAAAAAGAATAAAAAGGAAAAACATGCTCGCCGCTGCCCTCCTGGGCTGGATTGGCTTTCCCCCGCCGAGCACGGCGCCAGCGACGGGAAACGGAAACAGCGGTACGGCGACTGCTCGCGGACTTCCGGTCCGCCGCCTCTCTCGGCTGGGGGCATGGAACCCCCTTCGACGCCGGTGCGCAACAGCAACTCTGGCAGCGCACGGCTCCATCGCAGCCAAGCCCGACAAATCCGCAGCGAGCGGAAACGGCGCATACGTCGGTGCTTGGCCCTCGCAGCTTCACGATAAAGGCGCTGAAGCTCATCTGGTCTACGGCACTCCCAGGGACGATGACGGGGGCCTCTCGGACAGGCCTCGACCGTTGCTCTTTTTACTGCGGCACCAGCTCATGAACGCTATCGGGACCTCGGGACTTCTCACTCTCAGCGGACACAGAGTACGGCTTCCCATTCCCTCACGTAAACTTTGCTGAAAGAAAAAGAATAAAAAGGAAAAACATGCTCGCCGCTGCCCTCCTGGGCTGGATTGGCTTTCCCCCGCCGAGCACGGCGCCAGCGACGGGAAACGGAAACAGCGGTACGGCGACTGCTCGCGGACTTCCGGTCCGCCGCCTCTCTCGGCTGGGGGCATGGAACCCCCTTCGACGCCGGTGCGCAACAGCAACTCTGGCAGCGCACGGCTCCATCGCAGCCAAGCCCGACAAATCCGCAGCGAGCGGAAACGGCGCATACGTCGGTGCTTGGCCCTCGCAGCTTCACGATAAAGGCGCTGAAGCTCATCTGGTCTACGGCACTCCCAGGGACGATGACGGGGGCCTCTCGGACAGGCCTCGACCGTTGCTCTTTTTACTGCGGCACCAGCTCATGAACGCTATCGGGACCTCGGGACTTCTCACTCTCAGCGGACACAGAGTACGGCTTCCCATTCCCTCACGTAAACTTTGCTGAAAGAAAAAGAATAAAAAGGAAAAACATGCTCGCCGCTGCCCTCCTGGGCTGGATTGGCTTTCCCCCGCCGAGCACGGCGCCAGCGACGGGAAACGGAAACAGCGGTACGGCGACTGCTCGCGGACTTCCGGTCCGCCGCCTCTCTCGGCTGGGGGCATGGAACCCCCTTCGACGCCGGTGCGCAACAGCAACTCTGGCAGCGCACGGCTCCATCGCAGCCAAGCCCGACAAATCCGCAGCGAGCGGAAACGGCGCATACGTCGGTGCTTGGCCCTCGCAGCTTCACGATAAAGGCGCTGAAGCTCATCTGGTCTACGGCACTCCCAGGGACGATGACGGGGGCCTCTCGGACAGGCCTCGACCGTTGCTCTTTTTACTGTGGCACCAGCGCATGAACGCTATCGGGACC
>JBAMBP010001722.1:0-45342 GCA_037044515.1 Phortica magna
CGTGCTTTTATGTATGAACTTAGTGATCACTTAGTATAAGCGGCGCGTATTTTTTGTATATATGTAAAACATCTTTCAATAATTGTGTCAAGAGTTGGCGCAATGTTTTGGTTATGAATTGACTGACAGGCAATTTGCCACCGGCTTTAAATTTTAGAAGCGCGCAATTTTAGAATTAGTTTCATAAAAGCTTAAAACCTTTGCTTTTTTAATTATGTCATTAAGATGATTTAGTTGCGTTTGTTGTCTGTCAAATGTATTGAAAGTAACCAAAACGTTGTTGCAACTCAAAAATGTTAAATGTGTATATATTTCTTACAATTGTTATACATGTGTAGCAAACAAAAATTCAACATCCAACAAAATTTCTTTGTTTTTTCGCCACTATTCTCAACTATTTGGGTATCGACAAATTATGTATCTCTGTATCTTTGTGTATCTGTCACAATAACCAACCAACCAATCAACAACAACAACTACTACAAAAATAATCACAACTGTAAAAACCATGTGTATAAATGTCATAACAACTACAACTCTACACAATTTTGGTGATGATGATGATGATGACGACGATGAAATGCATGATTCATGCTTGGATCTTTTGAACACCCTGCAACTCAACTTCATCGATAACAACTTGGTCAATGTCTTCTATGGGCAAATGAACATAAATACAGTGCACGTAAGATCCTTGAGAACCGCGCCCTTGCCGATGAAGAACGCATGGACGCTCTCGAGAATCAATTGAAGGAAGCACGTTTCCTTGCTGAGGAGGCTGACAAGAAATACGATGAGGTGCATCAAATAACTAGTTTAATAAATTTAAGCAATAATAACTTAAATAACAAAAGTTGTTCAAATGCTGAAACATCTTCTTCTTCCTCCTCTTCATCTAATACCGCAAATACAACCAACACAACATCAACAACAACAACAACAAATGAAAACAATAACATTAACAATAATGATAATGATAACAATGATTCTTTAAATATAAAAAACACCTTAACCACCAACAATGACACTTGATTGATTCCTATGCCTAACTTAAACGCATATAAGCCGTCCCATTA
Source organism: Phortica magna (assembly GCA_037044515.1). Lineage (NCBI taxonomy): Eukaryota > Metazoa > Arthropoda > Insecta > Diptera > Drosophilidae > Phortica > Phortica magna. Next base: position 1,077 of record JBAMBP010001722.1, read on the forward strand.
TACAAATTATGGCTAAGGCAAATGATTGTATCAACGAACAATGGTTTTAGTACCGACGAACGATCGATGTGTTGTAATGGCTGCTAACCAACTATGAAGTGGTTAAGCTTGCCAACTGATGACTGTTTGAGTATGGCATGGGCATCACATCAAGCGCAGAAACAAGAACAGAAAAACACTTTTCACTATAAAAATAAAAATAAAAAACTTGTGCAAAACTTAAACGTAATGAAAATGACTATGTATATACATACATATATTATGTATATATATAAAACTATATTTCGCTTGTACAAAATGAATTATACATAAATTTACATGTAAAGCAACTAGAACAAGAATATCCTTAGTTTCAACAAAGGATGCAAATATTTAATTTATGTAAAAAGTAAATCTTAATTAGTTCACAACTTGAGCGAGCTTCAGCTTCATACCACCATACCAGCTGCCGAGCGTCATTGTCGCATATCTAACGCGATAAACGCGACTATATATAGAATTGTATATATTTTATATCTACAAGCAAGAAGAACGAAAGAAGGTTGCTATATAAAAAAAAAAAAAAATAATAAACATTTTGCCAGAACAATAAAGAAAACAAAAAAAAAAAATAAAAGAAAGTGTAAAATATTAATTTATACACTTATTAATTAAACAAAGCCAACTTTATTAACTAAAATCAAACATTAAGCAAGTGCCTAGCACCGCTGAGCGTTGTAATATCAATTATAATAATAATTTAAAAAAAAATATGCTTAATTGTATTTGTGCAAGTTGAAATTCTCATTTAATTTGTAATTTACTTCAATTGAAATTGATGTCCAAAATGATAATGTATTTTTTGTCAATAATGTTTATAAATTCTATTGGATATAAATTTAATTTGTCACTGATATTTTGAATGTATTTAAAGTATATTTTTATATGCAATGTTCAATTTTGAAAAACAAATAATATTTTTCTTTTCTTAATATTAATGAAATTTTGCAATAAAGTTTATATAATCAATATGCAGCAAATTAACAATATATATTTTTACTCAATGGCGCATATTTTATAGAGCAAAAAGCGAGAGAGAGAGAGCATATTTTTTGGGTTTCCTCAGAGATTTTCTGCTATGACATGAATTTGTTTTGTTTCTTCAGGCAAATCATTTTATTTTTTATACGTTTCAATATCATTTATATAAATTCCAGAATTCTTTTAGACTTCAGTGGGTTGATTCACAAAATTAAACACAATTCGTTTTAATTATTTGACTCACACGTCTTGCAAAACATGACGTCTTCATCGTCTTAACTGGAACATTCTACTTATCATGAATGTAATGCCATAATTTATAGATTTTGGTACTTTTTTTCTACGCCACACAACGCTGAAGTGGTTACGTATTATTTGCCGCAAGTAATACATTTTTCCCCCATTTTTTTTTTTAGTTCATTCGAAATCAATCAATATTAAAAGAAGTTGATAGATAAACACAAATTGATAAGTAGAAAATTATCTTTAAATAAACCATAAAAGAGCGCAACAAACTCGTCGTAGTACGAGTATCATGAAAAGCTCTAAAATGTATTTACAATCTTCTAATAGACGGACAACTTTTGCAAATGAACTTTCTGCGTGTTGAAAGCTCATTCTTGTTTAAATACGTGTATATAATATACATTAATGGAAAGCGAGAATGTGCCATGCTTTGCTGTTGTTTTTGCTGCTTTCAATGAAAGCCGATAAGTAAAGTACTGTGAATGCCCTTCTGTGTGTACTGCAATGACGTAAGCATTCCGTGAAGCAGCCAGAAAACTATCAGCGATGAATCAAGTTCCGAAACACGACATTATACAATGACTATTTTCAAAATTTAAACGCTGACGATGTTGTTGTTTTTTTTTCTTTATTTTTTTCTTATCAAATGTCGCTGTTGTTTGTTTCATTTTAGTAATTTTGTGCAAGTTTGCATATGATGATGATTCATGCTTAAGATATGTTCAACCAAGTAGGCTTGTTTCGAAAACAAACAGCTCTCACTTCAAGCAAATGGTCCGTTTGCTGCTTCGTTTAACATGATTCATGTTAAATGCGTTATTTCGACACCTTTGTCTTATACATTTTTGCATTGGCATAATTTGCTGTCTCTGACTAAGTATTGATGATGATGATATTTCGTTGTTATGAGTGAACTGAAAAATATTTGGATTTCTGAAGTTTTTGTTTGATAAAAAAAAACCTGAAGATGACGTACTTTAAGAGGAAACCCAAATGCTTTCTCAAATAGCAGATAACTTTATTGCAAAAAAACATTATTTGCATTTACTTTTGTTAAATTTTTCAAATAATAAGTTAAGCACAAGTTTTTTATAGGAATCACACAACACTGAACAACAAATTTTAACAAATACATACATACTAAAACGCCCCACTTGTTGAGCTCGTGTTCTAATGCCTCCTGTGTTCTATGCGCTTTGTAATATATTCGTTACATAATCATATATTATGTGAAAATATACTCATTTATTGTTTTTTTTATGTATTTAAAATGAAAAAAAAAAACCCAAAACGAAAAATTATAATAATTTCCATAAACGATGACAAACGAATATACGAATATGAAAAAAGGTGGCCCGTAAATTGGCCATGGTTGAAGCCGATTTGGAACGTGCTGAAGAACGTGCCGAACAAGGAGAGAAGTACGTCTAAAATGTGTTACGATGTGTTAAAAAACGTTATTTAGTTTATAAGTATTTATTTTGTGCCACTAAAACAAAAACAAACAACAAAGAAATTGATTGTGATGTGCCTCTGTTGAGAAGAAAAAAAGCAAATGTTACAGTTACTTGAATTTTTAATGTCGTTAATGCTAAGATTTTTATCGACACTAACCTAACCTCAATTGTTTGTTATGTGCTCTGCAAAGTTTTTTATTAGCTAGCTAGAAAATTTTAATTAAATAATTGGCAAAAATGTGAATAATAATAAAAAAGAAAAACAAAAAAAAAAAAAAAAAACGTGCATGTTATTAGTCTCACATTTAAGTGTCGCAAAACGCACCACTCGACATGCCATTAACGCTCATAAAGCATTTCCCTTTTGTAATGTAAATATTCACATTTTTACCAAATTGCAAAAACCCTTATTCTTTTTTGATGTTTTACTAATGAATACATTTTTTTCTGCCCCTCAAATTCTTGACAAATTTTTATTTGTCATGTGTGTTTATGTGTTGCTAATCTCAATAAATACTTGCCGCCTGCAACATAAATCTCCACTAAAATACAAAAAAAACTCTAACAATTGCCTGAATGATCGTTCGCTTGCTCGCCCGCTCGTGCTGTGTGCAGGTTGCCAGAAAATTAGTACTCATGGAACAGGATCTGGAACGTTCCGAAGAAAAAGTTGAACTCAGCGAAAGGTTTGTGCTTTATGGCTTTGCATATTTTTTGTTTATTTGTTTTTATTATTGTTGTATTTCCATACTAACGTTTATTTTATTTTTAGTTTTGAAATATTTTTCTCAATCGTTGCATTAAAACAGAGTATGACTGATTCATTGTTGACACAATGCCGGTTAAAAGCAAAAAGTTACCAAAATACATAAGACAAAAAAAAATATATTTAAAAGTGAAATCGTTTGATGAATCGTTGAAAAATTGCCTTTGCCTCAATATTGTTTTTATGTTTTTTTTTTTAAACAAAAATAATTTTTTTTTTGCCATAACTCAAAAATGATGACGGCACGATGTTGTTTGGGCCTTCACTTGAAATATGTATGTATTTCGCAAGTCACGGTCTCAATCTCAAGTCATTTTGAAAGTGAAGTGTCAACTTTGTTCGTGTTGACTTTTGATGTTTAATCAACTATTTTCCAACAATGCATTACTTAATTGATTGTGAAAAATATTCCAAAATTAAAACACACAACAAAAACAAAAAAAAAAAATTAAACTATTTATTTAACTTACATATAAAACTTCATTATAATTTCAACAGCAAAATCGTTGAGCTTGAGGAAGAACTCCGCGTCGTTGGTAACAACTTGAAATCCCTTGAGGTCTCAGAAGAAAAGGTCAGTATTGTACAATTTTTTAACATATTTATGAAATTTTTTCATTTTTATATAAATGTCCAAATCCATTCATTAATCATTTTTAAAATTTTATATGAAATTGTTTTTCATTTTATGGAAAAAAAAAAAATATTAAAAAATTTTTTTTTAATGAAAAAATTGTCCATGCTACACTTACTTCGACTTGACTCAACGACAACAACAATAACAATAGGCCAACCAACGCGAGGAAGAATACAAGAACCAAATTAAGACCCTCAACACTCGTCTAAAGGAGGTAGAGTAGCGTAGAGCGCTAAAGCTCTAAAGCATTTTTGTACTACGACAAGTAGCAAAGAAGTGCGGAACAAGTTGAAAGTTTCCCAAAGCAAAAGCGCGCTTTATTCGTGTGGAAATCTGACCACCGATTAAGCTATGAACTAAATTTATCACATTATTGTTGTTGTTGTCAGCGTTTCTATTTATTTTTCGCGCGCGCACAAACTAACAAACGAGTAAATTTTCATTTTGAAAAACATATAAAATCTCTACCGACAGATGTTTGAAAAATAATGTTTCTTTGCTTTATTTTAATTAATATTTTTTATATGCATTAATATATACTTTATTTATTAATTTATATAATTTTTTTTGCTTTTATTTTTATTTTTTGCATATGTTGTGCTCAACGCTGCTGTTTGTTTACAATGTTAAACATCAAAAACTGCATGGCAACCCTGGATGCATAACAATTGCTTGCGCCGATTTAATTCTGAAATTAACCCAAAAAAAAAAATCTTTTGTTGTATTGCATGCAAAAAAAAATATTGTTTTTTATTTTATACACAAAACAAACAAACTAAACCACGAAACAAACCACCAATACACCAATCAATCCAACCAAACAAACACGCATTCGTTGTCGTGTACACCTTTAACACCGAACCGCACACCGACAACATCACGTCATCGAAAACCAATCTACCAACAATGTATGCCACATGAACCGCACCCACCAATGACCACAATCTACTTGTGTACTTTTTGCCGGTATTTTGTGACCTATAAACCACTATACAAAACAACTTTTGTATAACAAAAAAAAAAAAAAAAAATTCACAAAATAAACCTAATGACGAAAAAAAAATAGGCAACGCAAAAAGAAGAAACGTTCGAGACCCAAATTCGCGTTTTGGATCATCAGCTAAAAGAGGTATCATCTTATTATTTTGTTTGTTTTACTATTTTGGGATCTTAAAAATGATAACTCAGCTGTGTTTAAAACGCGTTTAAATTGCAATTTTTGGATACACAAGGTCTTGCATTAAAACAGACAACCAGTAAGGGTCTCTTAAATTTTTGTGCTGTCGTAAATCATACATATGCAATTGAATCCTTTAAAATAATAAACAATTCAAATCATTTAAACTTCTTTAGTTCGTTCGCTGAGTTATCAATCATAAGTGGTGTTCTTACAAGTTTCTATGTGAATTTTGTGGTCCATGGTGTTGGTAAAGCTTTCTCTCTTTTTTTTTTATTTTTTTTTTTTTTGTAAAACTCAACCAAATTTTGTTATTTACAGTTTCATTGTTGAATTTTTGTAGGAAAAAAAGCAATGAAATTTGAATTGCACAAATTGTTATTCTCAATTTTTGATTTATTGTACTTTTTGTTTAACACAATGCATAACATTTTCTAGTAGTGACTCTTATTTGATCATTTCCTTTCTGTTTAATCATTAACCGTGTCACTAAGCAACTGACGTGCGAAATACAATGAACTTGTAAAAAGCAACAGAAAAATTCATATAAATATATATGTACATATATATATATTCAGACAATACATCCTATACAACATGGCAAGTAGTATGAAAAAAAAAACAATAGTTAAGATAAATAGTAAATAAATAAAGTAAAATGGTACATTTGTTAAACATTGAAAACAACTTTTTGTGCATTAATTGCAAACCAGTCAAAACAAAAAAAAAAAAAAAAAAAGATGTGATTGTTGCATTCAAAAGCGAGAGCTGTTTGCCAACACTACAAACAACGCTTTTGAGTGAACATTGCATCGCGTGTTGATTAGTTTTATTTACCTATTAAAAAAATAAAAAAATAAATTAAACAGAAGTTTGTTAATAATTGCACTTTTGTTGCTGTTTTTAAAAAATTAATGAAGTTTACCTAAAAATCTTAAATACTTGAATGTTTATAATTTGCAATTAAACAAAAACTTCGGTAGATATTTTATCAAATTGGTTTAAATTTATTCAATTTCACTTCAAATGTACATGAATTGCCTACTTCTCTTTTCATAACTCGATGAAATATTGTTTACGAATATATTTATACTTTTTGTTTTATTATGTTGTTTTTTCTTGCTTGTGTTGTATTTCTCTCACGTCTCTCGTTTAGGCACGTGAAAATCAAAGAATTTTTGAAAAGGATCTCTTACAATTCAAAACAAATGTAGACGATGTAAGTCGTATTAAAGCAAATAGTTTTCAAGTATTGAGACTTAACTAATTTATGAGTTATTAAATAAATAAAAGCAGTAACTATTTAGCGTCGTGTGCTATGAACGTGCATTTACTTACGTAGTATTCGAAAACCTTCATTTATAATTGACTTTTTTGTATTTAGGTTTTTGTTGACTAAAGGATTTCCATCTTAGAGGAATTGAGTATGAAACCCTGTTTACCACTAATAAAAAACAATTTATATTTCACTTTTAATTATTACTAATTATTGTTTATTTTCTATTTATTAAATACTTCTGCTAACATCTTTAAATATTAATAATTAAATATAATTAAAAACAAAATACAATAAATCCAATTTAAAAGTTGTGATCTTGCGCTGGTTTTGGTAGTAAAATTTGGGAAGCTTTAAACAGTTTTGCTTTGAAAAAAAAAAACAAAACGAGTGCGCAAGCAAACGTGAAAATCCAATATATTTAATGATGATATTCACACGATTGCGTTGCTTGCGTACTCAATGTTGATGTCAATTCAGTAATCGAAATTTCAAAGTTGCAAATATTAAGTACTCCTATGTTGCATAGCACATATGCTAATGTGGCGTTCAAATTAATTTGTTGAATGCTAAATGGGCATATTTGCTGTGCGGAACTATGTGACATAAAGATACCTAATATTGGGAACGTTGTAATATGGTGAGCTTAATTGACATCAATGGTGCTCAGTAGCCTTTACTACTTGTCTAATATTGTTGTAAAACATAATAATGTCAATAAACTAATATTGTTTAAAACCTTTTTTCACCCTCAACACAAATTAAAACCATAGGCTGAAGCTCGTGCTGAATTCGCTGAGCGCTCTGTGCAAAAACTGCAAAAGGAAGTCGACAGACTCGAAGGTATGTCAATCAAAGAATTTATAAGACTACACTTATGTATTTGAAAAGAACAGGATAAAAAAAAAAACAAAGACAACTTTATAGTTATTTGTATTATTTCATTGAATTAGCATAATAAAACTTTTATTCTCATAATTAGATTATAAATATTCAAATGAAAAATAATTATTTCTGATTTTTTAGTGCTAAGTTAGTCACAAAATTGCTTATCCTTCACCCAAATGTTGAAGTAATATTTTTGTTTTATTTAAAGTAAAAACGATCTTTTAATTTCTGTTTTATTATAATTTAATTTTTTATTATTTTTTACATATATTGTGCTTAAATGCTGCCAACTTTATGCCAATTGCTGTTTTGTGCCCGCCCGCCTGCCTGCTCGCTCGTCAATCCAAAATAATTATGTTGTTTTTATTTTTTGATTTTGCACGATTTATTTTTGTTTTTTTTTTTTATATGGTGTTTATTTAATTATGTGTATAAATATTTGCACACACACACACACATACAAACTTAAACAAACAAAAATAGACGATTTGCTGAACGAACGAGCCAAAAACAAACTGCTGCAAGAGGAAATGGAGGCCACTTTACATGACATTCAGAACATGTAAACATTCCAACTACAAAATAAAATAAACTGCCTAATTTGCAGGCGTATAACGGCGCTATGGCGTCGCTCGCTTCTTCTTTTTTCTTCTAACCGCATTGTGAATGATGAGCGGAAGAGGGGGAGAAGTCGTAAGCAAACGTCAACAATAATAACGATTGACATTAACGCCATCGCTAACGCCAACGCAAAATTTCTTCCTTTTTTCGAGCTAACCGCGAAAAAAGCTATACTATGCAACAAACTATATGAAACACATACATACATACAAGAGATAGTTAAAGATTTTTATTAAATCTGCTAAGCAATAGTTTAACGTGAACATAAAGACAACTACAAAGCATATATTATATAAATATATACTTACATGTGTTTTTTCCGCTATACCATATATAAATCGACATAAACACAAGCGACGCATTCCATTTTAAAGTCATTTCTTAAGTAATTTCTTACTTCTCTCTCTTTTTTTTTGTTGTTTTGCAATGTGTGTGTAGTAAAAGCCTTTAACGGCATATTCCACGCTACATTATACGAAATACGAAATTTGAAACTTTTCATTTAGAAATTATAAATTTTCACTAAAAACCATTATTTGACTCAAGCACTTTTTTATGCTAACTTAAAATCAAAATAAATATTTGCCTTTAGTTATTAATTAAAAAAAAAAAAAAGAAGGAAGAAAAAGAAAAGATAAAATAGAATAAAAGTAAAGAAAAATGTTATTTATATGATTATGAGAATTGTATATCGATCGATGTGTCAGCTAAAAAATGTATTAACACCGCCTAATATTTATGTAATTTTACTAATTTAATTGTTTATTTAAATTTCGGAACAATACTACTACTACTAGACGAGACTATAAACAAATGACAGACAAGAAAGAAAGAAAGAAGAACATTGTGTAATATTTTACTTTTTTTAACATTTAAGTATATGAACTATTTAAGCAAAAATACGAAAAAAGAAAAAAAAAACAAATCAAAGAAAATACTTTTTTTTAGTTACAAGAAAATTTATAAAAAGACAAGAAAACTAAAAACGCATTCCACAAATACATACCTACACACATACTTTCCTACAAGTTGCAATACGACGACGCATACTTTTTGTTAACAAATTTACAAATTCTATTAAACAAATTTTTTTAACGCTTGCTTATGTATTTTATTGTTTGAAATATATATGCTAAAACGTGTGAAAAGTTGCATAATGACATTAATTAAATGAAAAACATTGATTTATTTACAATTATAAATAATTATTTATATTTTTTATGATATACAAGTACATATATGCTGCAATTGCACAAATAAAGTATTTTCAAAAAATAAATGCCGAAAATCAGTTTAGTGTGCATAATAGAGCTGGAAAAACACCGATAGCGTTGCCAATTGAAATGGAATTGTCGATAGTCAACAATAGTTTGGAAGACTATGTTGGCAACACAGAAAACTCACATAATTAGCAACACTTAAACGGACACGTGCGCTAAACTGTTTGATTGAGATGTGTTGTTTAATGTACCGACCCTCTTGGTATTTTCCAATGTTTCCTTTTTGCGTTGTTTTGCCGCCCCTCTTGATACGTTTTTAATGTTATTTCTTCCAAGTGTAACGAACCCTCTAAATGATGAAATCGGCAAATTTAAGCGATAGTAACAATTAGAACAGCATGCGATAATAGAGATTAATGCATTCTCTATATAATTTCAAAATGAAAACATATCGCACCCAACCACGGCAACAACAAACTACTAACAGACGAAGTTATACTTGAAGTAGAACATTTCGCCATTATTGGCGATAGTTTGGACTTCACATTCGTTGAAATGATGGGTATGCCACCATTTTATAATGAGCGCTATCCAAAACCGCCAACACCAGAGCTGACTGAAGAAGAGAAAGCCGAACAGGAGGCAAGGAAGATAGCCGCTATTGCTGCAGCAGATGCAAAGGCTGCTAGGCTAGCGCGTGAAGCCGAAGCAGCTGAACGCGGTGAGGAACTGCCACCGGAAGAGCTAACAGCTGAAGGTGGCGAGGCTGTTGTGACGGGCGAAGGTGGTGAAGCGGTCGTGTCTGCAGAACCAGCTGTACCAGTAAAGGAGCCAACACCACCACCACCGCCTCCACCACCACCATTTGAGTATGCTATTGATCTGCCACCAGAAGGTGCCGAAGTGCCGTATGTTAAGAACGGCGAATTATTGCTAGCAGAGAGTGTCGCAGAAGGAGTTGCAGCACCTGAGGGTGTTGTGCCACCCGTAGAGGGTGCTGTGCCACCAGCTGAGGGCGTTGTGCCACCCGTTGAGGGCGCTGTGCCACCAGCTGAGGGCGTTGTGCCACCAGCTGAGGGCAGTGCACCTGCTGCGGAAGGTGGTGTGCCACCACCAGCAGAAGGTACTGTAACTGCTGAGGGTGGTGCTCAATCGGCACCGGTGGAAGGAGCCGCACCGGCCGAGGGTGCTGCACCTCCAGCTACAGCCGAAGAGGCACCGGCTGCCGTTGCAGATGCACCACCAGCCCCAGCTGCCGAAGCCCCTGCACCAGCCGCAACTGAACCGCCACCATCTTAAAGTACACAAGCATATCAGCATTAAACAGACGATTGTTTCTCATTAGTTCTCCTTTAATTAAAATGTATCTTCGACCGTTTTCAAATGGATTTTTGCTGTAAATTCTTCTGTTACGTATATTCTGCCGTTTCATGCAGCTGTTTCATTGTCTCTTTTAACACTTCTTCTATTTCAATTAACTTCAATTCAACCTCATTATATCCCAGCTTGCCTTCTTTGTCTTTACTTACAATCTCCCACTCTATCTCTCTTTCTATCTGTTCTCTACTCAAATTTGGCCAATCTTTTCTATTTTTAGTTTTTGAAATTCTTTTATTTTACTTTGCTTCCTTTCCATACGAGATTTGCTCACAAGCTTTCTTTCTTCATGCACTTCGCTCTTCACTGCTTGTATATTCAACTCACAAACTCAATAATCATTGCTTGTATACAACCACGTTCTGATTGTGAACAAAAATCAAACTACAATCAGACGATGTGATCGTTGAAAAAGAACGCTTCTGTCTCATCGGCGACAGTCTCGACGAGGCCTTCATGGACTTGATACCCACTTTAGAGCCATTCTGGACAGCACGAAATCCCAAACCGCCGACGCCAGAGCTCACTGAAGAAGAGAAAGCTGCCCTTGAAATTGCCAGAGCTGAAGCTGAAGCGGCGGCAGCTGCTGCCGCTGCTGCTGCTGAAGCAGCTGCCAACGGTGAGGGTGGTGAGCCTGGAGCTGAGGGCGCACCTGGCGCTGTAACGGATGCCGAAGGTGCACCAATTGCTGCGGAAGCCGAGAAACCAGCGGAACCACCAGCACCGAAGGAACCAACACCACCGCCACCACCACCACCACCATTTGAATACTCTATCGATCTACCACCAGAGGGTGCGGAAGTGCCATATGTTAAAAATTACGATGGACCACCAATTGGCACTGAGCCACCACCAGCTGAAGGTGATGCTGCTGTACCACCTGCTGAAGGTGAAGCTGCTGCACCACCTGCTGAAGGTGCTCCAGCACCACCAGCAGAGGGTGCTCCAGCTGCACCAGCAGAAGGTGCTCCAGCTGCACCAGCTGAGGGTGCAGCTCCTGCTGAGGCTGCTCCAGCTGCACCAGCAGAGGGTGCACCAGCGGAAGGTGTTCCTGCGCCACCAGCTGAAGGTGCTCCAGCACCACCAGCTGAGGGTGCAGCTCCTGCTGAGGCTGCTCCACCAGCCACTGAAGCAGCTCCCGCACCCGAAGCTGCGCCTGCACCCGAAGCAGCACCTGCGGAAGCGCCACCCGCATAGTGTGACTGTTTTCTGCTTTACTACGACTACCACAAGTTCCCTATCAATGTGCCTTTACTTTACAACAATTTCTATAATGCTGCTAAAATCATACTGAATCAGTTTGTTTTTATTTTGCATGTAAATTGAATTTTTAATTAAACTGCTTATTTCCAAGCACTGCAAGCAAAAAAAAGCTTTTCAGTTTTAAAATCCAACAGTTTTTAACAGTAACGGATCACTTGGCAAACTGCTTTATCGACTGCCACTAATTTACCAGCAAAAGCGCTTTGAACGCCGCCTAACAATGCAAAGCCGAATTTTCTTTTCATTTTTAATTATTTTACGCGATTTAAGGTAAAATTTTATTTATTATATTTTATGTTAAATATTTTTGTTTAGTCGATTGTCTGTCAGGGAGGTGTATTTTTCATATATGTATATCTTCAGTTATATGTTATAGTATTAGTGCAGCATTGTACATTTGTATTAGTGTATTTTTGTTGTTTTGTAATTATTTGTTTTGATTATTAATTATTATTATGTTTTTTTTTTCCCCTTATAATTTGTAAACTTTGCACAGACGACCTCGTTTCGGAGAAGGAACGTTACAAGGATATCGGTGACGATCTCGATACCGCCTTCGTTGAGCTCATTCTCAAAGAACAATAATTGCAATAATCCGAGATGCAAAGCGAAACTCAGAATCGAATTGGCACTCAACAAACTACAAAAAACGCCTTCTGTATACCAACACAACACAACAACTACAGCAACAACAAATATCTTAGAATTACTTTGCTAAATTCGTTGCATATTTGTAGGCGCTTATTTTCTATATTCTGTATTTTGTAGTTTTGTAGCTATTGATTTTGTAGTTTGCCGCAATTATATAAAATGAATTGTGTATTTGTTTAACTCATGAATGCAACTATTACCTATTAAAGAACAAAAACATTATTATTATTATTTTAACTGTGGAATAAAACAAAAAAATTAAATTACTTTGTCAAATAAACTTTTATTTCATGGCATTTCTCTTTTTACAGAGGAAGTCAGCAAAGGTAAAGAAAAGTACAAAACAATTGCCCAAGAATTGGAATACGCCGATTTGAATAATTACTAACTAATTAACGTAATATTAACAACACACACACATACACAAAAGAGCAAAACACAAATGGCGCCTACGATGCGATCATGAATGGACACGTTCAAGGCAGCGTTCGTCGTATCCATTTTACAAATTTATAACTAAATAGTTGAAAGCATAGAAGCAAAATTTAATTAACTTAAAAAAAACATTCCACATTTTTATGTACTAACGAGAGTCTCTAAAACAAATTTATATATATATAAATATATTTATGTAAATCAAATATTTAGCGTTGTAACAAAAAAAAAGAAAGAACGAGTCGATTTAACGAGAAACTGCCTAATTTAATGTGTAATTAATATAGATTTAGCAAGTCTTTTTATTCACAAATCTAAAATAAAATGTTGAGAAGGATTGAGTTTAACAGAAGCCAGCCAGAAGTCACGCCGACCCAAAGAGTATTGAATATGAAGGGGAAGAAAATTAGATTTTCTATTAAAACTGCTGGCAATGGAACTTGCGCCGTGAAGCTCGAAGATGCGCGCCGAAGATGCGTTAACACCTCTAGTTATTTAATACTCTTTGGTGAAGATAACACTCACCTCACTCGGTCCATCAACCACCCACCCCAGTCTATGAACTTGCTTTGCGTTTTTAATGTCGCTTCTTCAATCGGAATTCGATGCAATCGAAATACAAAAAAAAGTCGATTGCTGGCAATAAAAGAAAGCTTAGCTCAAAAAATTTGTGTATTGCCTTTGTCTTAAGAAAGTAAATTAAACCAAAAATAATAATTCCAAAAAAAGAAAAACAAATTAGCTTTTATATGTATTCAAGTGAACATTGCATTTTATTTCGAAGTAATCACTTAGTCTGTATATTTTTACAATGAATAAATAATAATTCTTTTTGCAAATAAAAAAAATGTATTTTATTTCATCTAAATGATCTGTGATATATGTATTTCTTATATGTCATTGGTGTGTAATTGATTTCATCAATATAGATATTGAGATATTTTATTTTAAGACTCGAATCGTTAAGGAGTTTTATATTAAGCTTCACACGTGAAAATATGGCTATGGGAGTTGCGAACTAATTAGAGCTTCGAATTATGCAATTTGGCTAGACTATAACAGACAAAATATTTGAAGATTGCTTTTATATTTCAAATATTCTCTGTAAGTGCAACAAGATCGAAAACGTGTGGTCGTTTTTTTTTTTTAAATAGTAAACAAAAAAGATGTCATATTCTTTCATTCGACGTCACATGATTTAGTGGATTCAAGATGTCTGGTATATATATACAAATAAAAGCAAGATCTGTCAACTGTTATCAACGCAGTATCTTTCGTCATCGGTCGATCACTTGCTTCTGGTGCGTAGCCAATCGTGTCGTTTGACAATTCTTATCTCTAAGCACACCTGACGAAGAGTATGGACGGCTTGCAGAAAGCTAAGAAAACTCTGCCGGATCGGACTTGTAATACATTTTAAAATAATAAAAAAGTTGGAAGCCTTATTTTTTTCTTTTCGAAAATCACGAATGTAGCAATATGATTTTTTTTTTTTAATCTAATGGCGCTTCTTTGATGTTGTGTAACAAATATATAACAACAAGAGTGAAGAGAGGAACTTCAGGCAATGAAAAGTGCACGAGGGTATTTTAATTTCTTGTTATTTTAGATTTTTTGAGCAAAATCTTTTCAATTTTCGATTTTATAAAAATATGAATGAGTGAATTTTGGCAAATGTCGAAAATTCAGATTTGAAAGTATCTAAATATAAATTGCATTTCAAAAGCAGAATTTTTGCAATTCAATTTTGTATCCGTTTTGGTTATTTCTTAAAAGTATAAACTCGTCAAACGTTTGCGAATTTCTAACAAACAACTGGTTGACAAGAAACAGCAAAAAGCAAATGCCTAAATAGCTTTTTATAAATTCACAACGAAAATATTTTCAAAAATATATACATACATACATACATTTATACTTTTCCGAGCAGCGATTTGCAGCAGAAAATATCGCATAGATACGCGTATAGTATTTATTATGCGATATTTTTAGCGCTTGCAGATACACATTCAACAACAAAAGAAAGTAAAAAACAAAATATAAATGAAAAAAAATGCTAAAAAAAAATATAATAAAGAACGCATAATTTTCACGCTTTCCGTGTCGAAACGAAGCTGAGGACGAGCGAATGCGAGAAACTGCTGAGAAGAACACACATTGAAGAATATCAAATAAAATGCACTTGCATGTGTGTTGGTGTGCGAGCGAAATGCGTATATCACTGTGTGTATGGTATCATATGTATAAAGGCACATGTGTGCATGTATGCGTGTGCGGGAAATTTTCAAAATGTGGGAAATTTATCTTTCGAAAAATCACTGAGAGGCGGCCAGACAGCCTTGATCGGAGAAAAGCTCTAATGGGAAAAGTTATTTAGTGGGAAATTATTTACCGTTGCGCTGGCGGGCTGACTGTCTGTGTATGCCAATCTCACTCTATACTTATAGCATTCGTATATATGTGTGTTCGTATGTGTGTGTGTGTGTGTGTGTTTGTGTATTGTAACGTGGAGTAATTAGTATTTGTCGATCCGCTTTCTGGGCCAAGCGAATCGTACGGCAGCATCAGTGTTCTCGGGGTTTCGACAGCGTATAGTGTGTTTGAAACGCTAAGGTTAGTGGCTGCTGCTAAGTCAAAGGATACAATAAAATTTTCCAAATATAAAAGCAATTTTTAATAATCAATTAAATCGGTAAAATAGCACAACGCAACCAACTATCTTCTGTGTGCTTGATTTTGTATGAAAAATGCAATGGAAAATTATATCTTACAACACCAAAAAAATACAAAAAAAAAAAATATTTTAAATATACAAAATATTATTTTTAAATAAAATGAAAGTGCATATGTATGTGTAATAAAAAAAAAAATTATGTTAAATAATTTCTAATAACTGTTGGTTTATGAAAAAAAAAAACAACAATAACAAAGTGCATTAAAAATAAGACAATTATTTTTATGCCATTAAAAATATAAAAATTAATGATGAAAAAAAAAAATTGAAATAATTATTATTTTGATTGCAAAAATATATATACACAAATATAAAGTTCATAAATCTTTTGGAAAATCTTTGAAAGACTTGAATGGAAAAAATTCGCTTATAAGGAATTCTGTAACCAAATCTGCCAACAAAAAAATCCGACGACAAGAAAAGAATCACGAATTTTGTGTGTGTGTGTGTGTGTGTGTGTCCGTGTGTGTGGGATTTCGCGCTCACATACACAATTGTGAAAATTCACAGCTATACATACATATACACATTCATGCACGTACATACACATACATACATACAAACACAAATACACATACATATGCACTTATACATTTTAGCAAACGCACAAATTATCACACATTTCTGAAATGAAAAAAAAAAATTTACTCCAACCAAAAAAATAAATTTTATTGCAAAAAAGATACAAAGATACATATCACAGAAAGTGCTCAGAATAGCGCACATCACAACTTAAACAAAATGTATAGTAACAGTAAAAAACACCTGTCCGACTCCTGGCTGTCTAACTGACATTTCTCTGTGAGATTTTTATGCAAGCACTTTGAAAGCTTTCATGATCGCACACATTTTGCATGAGTTTGACATTTATCCTTGAGCTTCTATACACAAACATATATGTACATACACCTATAAGTATATGTAGGGGGTTATAAAAGTATATAATACACACGTATACTTGATGAAATATTCCTATTTCAGTTTTATAAAACGATCAGCGACGTTTGACGCCCACTCAGATACAAATATAAAATGTATTCAACGTCGTTGTCTGCCATTTTGGCACATTTTATGAATGGCTATAAATAAGCTAACAAATAAAAATTATTTTATTATAATTCTATTATTTTGCCTTAATCGGAATTGTTTATTTTGATTGATATAACATAGTATGCAAAATCCGAAGATTCTGAAAGAAGTACTAGCTATTAGTTGACCTGTTGTATTAAATCTTCTACAAGTTACATTATCTTAGCTTGCTAAACTAATCTGACGATAAGGCTAAGCAATATGTAAGCTTTGCCCCTCCCGCAAAATGTCAACACTTCTGGCAAGCAACACGTTTAATGCCATTGCCCTCATTACCAACCAAAGTCACTGCCTCAACATTATTGTTGTAAAAGTGACCCAAATACCCATAAAGCAGAAAAAATTTCAGATTTTCATTTCGAAATCATGTCACAACTCTAGAATTACATTTAGCACAGAAAATTTCCAAAAAAAAAGAAAAGAAATGAAAAATTTATGAATACACTGGATTTTGCTCACATACACGCTATAAGATACAAACGCATAGATACACGTTTACACACACACACGCTGACAGAAAACGAAAAGAAAAATTTGCGTTTATTTTTAAACCTTTCGAAAATCGGAAAAGCTCAACGAAACGCGCTATTTTGGCGCATCTGTGGGCGTTGAAAATGATTTTCGAAAAAAAGATTGGATTTTTACGAAATAATATAAAGTCAGAGAAAATGTTTATCGCACAGCGGAAACTCATTTGGTAATGCCGTTATAAATAACATTTGTTGAAATGAAGCCCATGGCGAGCCATTAAATTCTATACTGATCTGTTCTGTTGTTTGTGCCTCTTGTAAACAAAGTTTAATTGCATTGGCCGATTAATTGTTTCTTGTATGTAAAAGATACATTCAGGTGCATTTAATCTAGTCGTATGGAAATCGTATATTAGCTACAAATTATGTATTCATATGGTTAGCAATTGTTTAATTTTTCTATTTGTTTTTGTTCTTTGCAGTGCCGGTTTTCTTCCATTCATTTCTTCCTTCCGTAGTTAAACGTAAAACAACACAACAGCCGCCATGGACGCCATCAAGAAGAAGATGCAAGCGATGAAGCTTGAAAAGGATAACGCCATTGATAAGGCCGATACCTGTGAAAATCAAGCTAAGGATGCCAACTCCCGTGCCGACAAACTTAATGAGGAAGTGCGCGATTTGGAAAAGAAATTTGTCCAAGTTGAGGTCGATTTGGTCTCATCCAAGGAAGCCCTCGAAAAGGCCAACACCGAGCTCGAGGAGAAGGAGAAATTGTTGACCTCGACTGAATCGGAAGTTGCCACCTTGAACCGTAAGGTACAACAGATTGAGGAGGATTTGGAAAAATCTGAGGAACGCTCAACCAGCGCACAACAGAAGTTGTTGGAGGCCACACAATCGGCTGATGAGAACAACCGTATGTGCAAAGTATTGGAGAACCGTTCGCAACAGGATGAGGAGCGTATGGATCAATTGACCAATCAATTGAAGGAAGCCCGTATGTTGGCTGAAGACGCCGATACCAAATCCGATGAAGTGTCACGCAAGTTGGCCTTCGTTGAAGATGAGCTGGAAGTTGCTGAGGATCGTGTACGCTCCGGTGAATCAAAGATCATGGAGCTCGAAGAAGAGTTGAAGGTAATAAAAATTAAATTTACTGAAAATCATATAAATTTCAAATTCTGTTATGATATAAAATGTTAGGTTGTCGGCAACTCGCTCAAATCTCTGGAAGTTTCCGAGGAGAAGGCCAACCAGCGCGTTGAGGAATTCAAGCGTGAGATGAAGACTCTCTCCATCAAATTGAAGGAGGCCGAACAGCGCGCTGAACACGCTGAGAAGCAAGTCAAGCGCCTGCAGAAGGAGGTCGACAGGCTAGAAGGTAAGTCAATCGTTGCCAAACATATACGCTGTAAAAAAAAACAAAGTTCAATTGAGAAAAGAAAAAAAAAGTTTAGTTTTTTTTTTTTTGCTTTTTACAACAAACTAACTCAAGCGTTGTAAATACAACCAATTATCAATTAAGTGTATCTATTTACATATGTATATCGATGCCGAGCTATGCTTTAAATAATAACTTTTTAATAATTTTTACAACAAAAAAAAAAATGAAAAATGCTTTTTGCAGACCGTCTCTTCCATGAGAAAGAAAAATACAAAGCAATCTGCGACGATTTGGACTCGACATTTGCTGAACTTACTGGATATTAAAATCACACCAAATACCAAACAAACAAACAAACCTTTCATTGTGTCGATACACCTTTGCCCACAGCCCCCCAAAAAATGCCACAAACAACAAACTACATTTCTTTTTACATGCCTACACAGTGTAGTGTTTTTGCCATTACAACATATGCTCACACACACACAAGCATACATGCATTCAGTATAGCAGTACACAAACATACATATACACTGTAAATATTTTATTTTTTTTTTATAAAAAAAACCAAAATGGTGTCCCTTTTAAGTAACCTTTACACGCTTTTACACTTAAACTGTAAACAGCTACAACAACGACAAATACAACTCTAGTTTACAACAACAACTATTCGCAGTGTAAAAAGCCTTTCTACTATCCCTGTACAAAGGTCAAAAGTTGAAAACAGCGAAAGGTGATTGTTTTTATATATGTGTGTGTGTATAGCATTATAAATGATCAAGGCTCTTCTTCTTCAAATGTTTAATGTGGCATGTTTTATTGTCTTGTTGTACCCAAACACCAGACACGATCTCCTTTCACCATATATCCGCAACGAAAAACCAAGAAAATCTTGCCACTTGCTCACACGTAGTGAAGCCCAGTTGACAACACATACTTTTTGCATCAAAGTTTGAAAAAAAAAAAACAAAACAATATTTATTTGTGGCACAACAAGTTTAGCATTTTTTTTCATTACGTATCGCACAATTTGATTTATATAATCTGTATTTGAGTTCAATTAGAACACATGTCTAAACTACGGCGACATGAAAGTTCCAATTCAATTGAGTTGAGTTTTTGTCTTTCACAACAAATAAACCAAAGGTTACAACACCTTCACTCAGCCCTTTATTCACCACTGCACTCCCACCTCAACACAAGCAAAGAACGTCCCAGTCCCAGCATTCCACCACAATGTTTGAAATCGGCACTTAAACATGTCGTTGTCAAATTGACATGGCAACCCGTGTTTTTTGTGCGTTTTGTTCTGCACCAATTTAGATTTAACATTAATTTCGTATTTTCTTTCGTGTGTGTGATTAAATAATTTATTTAATAAATAAAACTAACAACAATTGAATATCTTACTCTACAGACGAATTGGGCATCAACAAGGACAGATACAAGTCTCTCGCCGACGAGATGGACTCCACATTCGCCGAATTGGCTGGTTACTAAAACGCTGGTTACGGACACCAAATCCAACTGCAAACGATTAAATCTCAAACTAAAAAGAATACAACAACAAAACAACAACATCTATTGTGTATAATTTATTAATACTTTCTAATAAAATACCAACAACAACAACAACACACCAGTCGACATAAATCTGAGACACGCCTACGCTTACTACGCCCACTTTTAGCTTCTTCTAAATGGAATCGAGGATATTAAGTCTTGTGTTGTTAAGCGTTGCGTGTGAAATAAGTGAACAGTTTAAAGGGAGGAACATTTTATTAAATTTAATTATAATATTTTTAAATAAAAACAATTAAAAAACAAAAGAACGAAATGCATATGAACAAAACCATTTTCTAAAATCGAATTATTTTTTGACGAACTTTTTGCTACAATTTTTTTTTTTCATTAACTGCAACATATAGAAAACCGTTAGAGTGCTCTACAATTCTCAAAACAAAATTCGATTCACTAATGTATGCGTTTGAGAAGTTTATCTGTATAAAAATTGAGCCGTTGTTTGTTATGAACACATTATTAATATTTGCGTGGTTTTTTTTGTTTGTCAAAAAATACTGTCAAGCCAAGGTCCAAATGTCTCAATACGGTACGGGAAAAACCTCAACAAATTTTGAGTCTTACTCACACGAATCATGCGTCAACATGCGTCAGAGATAACGCGTTCGAAAGTCGCTAACCAATGAAATTACTGTCAACAACTTGGCCAATGATTTCTGTGCACACAAGCATTAATCATGTCTGCAAATGCGTTTCTTTAAGTAAGTATCTAGTGGGTTTTGTTTTGGCATCAACATTCAAGTCACCTTCAGTCAATGGTTCCTTCAATCAACTTCACTAAAGTCATCTTCAATAAACCGTTTACTGAAGACTACTTAATTCAACTAATTTTCCCAATGTGTGGGTTGTGTTATTGGTCAAAATAAATATGTTACTCATTTAAATATTTAAAATCAACCTGCATTTGCATCAGTAGTCAGTCTATCTGTTAAACTGAAAAGCCATAATTTCCAATAAAAATTTAATTAAAAACACCTAATTAGCAACCAATACATTAATTTGTCAATGCAAACAAAATAATGTGATGACATTAAAAGTAATTTCATAATTAACAAATACACAAATTAAAGTTGATAACACGTTTTACATCGGAGCAACAACAACTTCAGAAACTCAAGTTTTATAGCAAAGCTTATAGCCTAAAAATATACATACGAGATCAGAGAAAGTGAAATTTTGCATTGAAAGAAAAAAACAAAAATCATTCAGCAGCAAACAAAAACAACAAACAAAAGACGTCGGCGAATGTGTATGCTGGCCAGCGCGAGCAACGCGCATGCGTGCAGTCGGAGGTGTCTTTCAGTTCACTACAAGAAACGAACGCGTCAACAACGAACCGATCACGCGTGTCGAAGCAATAATAGCAAAGGAAACCGAAAGTGAATCTGCCAAACTGAGCGTGGGTTGAACATACAAAGTACATACATATAAAGCAAAGCATTAAATGCAAGGCAAGTGTTGACGCACACTAATAAACACTTAAGCACTATAAATGTGCCATTGAGAATCATGGTTATGTGCTTCTTAAAAACGTTTCGTATAACGGTGAACTTGCGACATTTGCTAGATATGCCAACTCGGGCGAGTTTTATTGTTTTGATACTAATTTCAAATTTGGCCAACAATTTGGTCTTATGCAATGATGACGACGTTAAAGTAGTTAGTGAAAATATGCAAAAACATGAAACCACACATGAATCACAAACACGATGTCAGTCGTCAGAGGCGGGACAGGTGTGGTCGCTGCTGCTCGAAGACTATGTCTTGAGGTAGGGTATTATTTATCTAAGTCTTAGTGAAAACTTTCACTTCTGATTTTGTTCACTTCTAGCCAAGGTACGCCGAACAGTCGGCACTCGAAAGATCTACCAATTGGTTATACAGATCACTATACGACGCCGCCATACATGAACTTTGGCGCTGCTCAGCCAAATCAGCCGCTAAATTATCATTCATCGGCCTACAAACGACCGGGAAATATCTACATAACGCGGCGTGTGGGTGAGGCCGCGGAGCTTGAACCGCACATGCGCAAACCGAACGTTGAGAGTCCGGCGGTTAATCCACAATTTCGACCCATGACCAATCAAATGTTGCAACAACAAATGCAACAACAACAGCAGCAGCGTCAGCAGCCAGGCTTTCTTCAACAGTTATTTGGTTTCGGTAGTGGCAGTGGTAACGGTAACGGTAATGGTGGCGCGCCTATTCAAGCCTCAACTCAGCAACAACAAATGAGACCTGTGCCATTACAGCAACCGCCGCCGCTACCGCAACATCATCATTTGGGTGGTGGCCAACAATCGCATGTTTCACCGCAGACGTTCCGAGCAGTCTCTGAAAATGATTTGTATCTCTTGGGTGCCATTGAAAAGCTGGGTAGGCAAAACTAACAATTTACCCATCAAAATAAAAATGAATAACGCTGAAAATAATCCACTAGTGTATCGCGTTGACTACTTGGAGAGTCGGATTCGACGTGCGGAACAATTAATTTACTATCTAATGGCGGGCAATAATCAAAAAGAAGGTAAGCTTAAATATAACGGTTAAGAAAACATACTAGATTTTAAAACCTTGTGTCGTTTTTCGGTTTTAGTTAAAGACCCATGTCCAGCAAATTTCACGCGCATCAGCGATAACTGTTATTACATCAACAGTCACCAACAGGTAAACTGGAAAACGGCGAATAGCGCTTGTAAGGCACTCAATGCACACCTAGCTGAATTCGAACGTGTCTCGGAAAACGAAGAAATTATGGCGTATTTACTTAACCAGCCCAATCACAGAGGTCGTGATTATTGGCTGGGCGGTCTCAATCCGGGCTTACTTTGGATCTGGTCTAACTCTGCGAAACCAGTCAATCCCAACATGAATTTGACATCAATCGCAATGACGCAGAATCAGCAGACTAACGACGATTCAACTGCGTCGAATCTAATAGATGATGGCGATGAACAGACCAAGAAAGATAAGCCAGATGAGTCAATTTTGAATAACACTTTAGAGATCATGGGCCAGGTATGTTAAAAAAAGTGTATGTAAAAAGAGGTATATTTATAAACAATTTTTATTGAATAGGGTCGTTGTCTGCGCCTATCCTACAATGCGTCAAAGCACTCGTACGCATATTTTGGTCAGGAGTGTACATCAAGGCATCACTACATCTGTGAGGCTGAGGATAAAACATTGGACAATAAAATAAAAAAGATTACACGCGAACTGAAATTGGCTTGAAATCCATTTTATAGATTTAATTTTGAAGTCTCGAAATTGTTAATGCATTTACATACCCTTAACCCCTGTATTTATTTCTTATTTAAGTAACAATAAATCAATGCTCACCACACACACATCTAAATAACACAGCAAGTGTTCTTTTTTTTTTGTAGAGGAAAGTTTATTTGTTATTTACAATCTGTTTGGTCACTTCTGCTTAATAATAAATATTTATAACAATTGAGTTTGTTTAAAAGAATTTCACACCATGACTGCCATCCATTTCAATCAGTTCACACTTGCCACGATCCTCCAGTAGTCTTAAAGCACTCAGAAGGACAGTTTCATCGATATTCTGGAACTCTGTATTTTCTGCTGCAGTCAATTCATAAAGAGTGCACACACTATTCATTTGTCCAGTATTCTGCACCCAGTCATAAACCATTGCGGCATATTCTTCCAGTGTATGCCAATAGACCTGCCACTCCACTCGCCGCTTGTCAAAGGGTGTGGCATGTGCGGTCTTTTGTAATTGTTCTAATATGAGTAAAATGAGCTCAGGCGAAATGCGACGCTTTATAGATTCATTATTAAACAGTGCGAAGTCGCTATCATTAACATTTATTGTAAATTTGTTAAGATGCTTAAGGTATTTGAGAAAAAGATCGGCCCAAACTTGAAGCTGCTGATTTCGCGTTTCTTCATGTACTTGCAGAGTGAAAAAAGGGGGAAATGTATATTCCCATGGCCATTCGAAATCCGTCATTATTCTTTTAAAGTTTGTATAAATGCAATTTAATAAATAATTATTTATATTGAAGAGTCTTCTTTTTTCTCTTCTGTACAAGTGAACAACAAAAATCAGCTGATATTAACACAATAGACATAGTGCTGAAAAGCTATGAAAGGTTATGATGGTGTGTGAGTGAGATAAACATAGTTGACTCTGCAATTTGCAGAATGTTAATAATATTCTTGAGCCATTTTTAGTATATTTTTTACATAAAATAACATAAATGTTATTAACATTGTTTTGTTAGCTGAACAGCTGTTGGCAAAATTTTAGCAACAGAAAAAAAGGACACGAACTCGGGCTAACAGAGCTGTTAACCATTAACAGGAAACTGCCACTCGTTTAGTGTATTTTTATATATTCTTCGTCAGGCAGCTCCGGCTTTTGCGAAAACCTAAAATTGAATCAAGTCAAGAAGAAGAACAATTGGGTTGGCAATCCCAAAATTATTGTTGAATTAATGAACTTGTTTTGTTAAATTCGGCTAAATTGTTAATGAATTCGTGTCCCGCACATAATATTTAACGAAATAAACATCGTTTTAAAGTAAGTGTAATAGTTTTAAAGTTGCCGAAGTGTAAAATGATGAAGCATATGAAACGGCAAAATGCAACAACGAAAGTCCAAATGGCTTTATTGTGTTTATTTAAACAGTCTGTCTCAAATATTCGATTCAAGTTTAAAGTTTTTATTAAATACTTGCAAATATATTTAATGAGCAATTATTATTTGTAAGAAGCCGGTGATATAGACATGACAATTTCTTGGCTTTGGCAAACCCAAAATTAGCTCAATATTTTTTCTTCTGCTGTCGTGAAATGCGCGGACTACGTGATTTATAAACCATGCTCAGATGTTTGTTTTTCTTCCTTATTAATTTTTTATTTCAACTATCCCAGAATTTATTGGCTCGCCCAGGCATGGCAGTCAAGGTGCAATTTGAAATTGGCCACAAGTCGAAGCTACGAAGCAAAAAGACGGCAGAAGGCTTTACCCACGATTGGGAGGTGTATGTGCAGGGTGTCAACAAGGCCGATATAAGTTCATTTGTCGAAAAAGTAGTTTTCAACTTGCACGACTCCTTTCCAAAGCCAAAAAGAGGTGAGTAGCTGCAAATGTGGATTTGTTGTCTTTGGCGCCAAATCTAATCAAAACAATATTTTAGTTTGCAAAGAACCGCCTTATACTATACAAGAATCGGGATATGCCGGCTTTGAGTTGCCGATTGATATTTACTTTCGTAACAGAGAAGAGCCAAAACGTGTGCAATACACATATGAATTGGACCTGCAGCAAGAAGGTCCACCGCAACATCGTTTTGATACAAAAAAGTTTGTTTTCCCCACTTCATCAGAGGAATTTCGCGCTAAACTGATGCGCGGTGGTGGTGTGCCAGTGTCGGCCATAGCTACACCTGGCGCAATTAATATGCCTTCTAATGCGGTCGGCGAACTCTCCGGAGAAGGCCTATTGAACAAACACAAAGTAACCAGCGGCGTAGCTGAAATTAGCAGTGGCGGAAAAAAACACAAATCAAGGGAAGAAACGAAGCCAAATACATTTTCGTCGCTTTTTGGACCACCAATAACAAAGAGCAGTCATGGGTCGACTTCTGGTTCAAAACATTCACCAGACGGAAAGAATAGCAGCGGAGTCTCTGGTAGTGGCAAAGGTGGTAAAAACGAATCGCATGAAACTAAAGAGAAATCGAGTAAGGAGCGTGACAAATCAAGCAGCTCCGAAAAGCCACGTGACAGGTCAGAAAAGAAAGATAAGCATAGCAGAGATAAAGAGAGCAAAAAGTCTACTAACATTGATGGTGGCGGTGGGAGTAGTAAATACGAAAAGCGAAGTAGTGGCGAGGATAAACCTAAAAAGGATAAATCACGTGATAAGGAACGCGACAAAGATCGTGATCAAAACAATACCGTTAAACGTTCGCTTAGTCCTAGACGCACAGGTGACATAGGTGCGCCAAGTCCGAAAAAATTGGCATTAGATGCCGGAGGTGGCTTGCCTGGCGCTAATTCAGCACGATCCAAAGAAAAAGATGAAGGTAAGGTTAAGCCGGATTCGAAAGATCGAGATCGTAGCTCTAGTGGTAAAAAATCTAAGAAAGAAAAGAAAGATAAAGACAAAGAACGCGATCGTGAACGCAATAGGCGTGAAGAACATAACAAGGAAAAGCAACGCACGCCAAAAGATGATCACCCACGCAGTTTCAGTGCTGGCGGCGAATCTGGTGCCAGCGCTGGCACAAGCACGCCATCAGCGACAACGGGCGTTAACAGTTCAACAAGCACAGGAGGATTCGATGGAGCAAAAGCAGGCAAAACAACGCCGCTATCAATGACGAGTAATAGTAGTAACAGTAACAGTGCCAATACGAAGCTTAGCACTGTCGAAAAAGAAGAAATCAAAGCAGATTCTAAACTTGGTCAACAAAAATCAGAGCGGGAACTCTCGAATACCAAATCGGGTAATGATGGCACTGGTGGTAACGGCGAAAAAATGAAGTCACATAAGCATAAAAAGAAAGATAAAAACAAAGATAAAGACAAGGATAAAGAACGCGACCGTGATAAGGAGAAAGATAAAGATAAATCCAAAGAACGCAGCGAAAAGGAAAAGCCACAAAGCGAAAAATTACAAGAGCCGTCAAAGGCAGAGTCCAATCCAACAACAGGAGCCGGCAATGCAACAAACGACAATGAAAAACAAAAGTCTAACACAAACGCCGCAAACACATCGACCAGCAGTGGTGCCAGTAGTAGCAGCAGCAAAAAGGAGAAGCATAAAAAGTCAAAGGACAAATCCAGCAAAGAAGAGAAACGGCTACGAGAAACGCATGTCGACGCAACAGATACGGCAAAGATAAACAAACACAGCAAATTAAGTGCCACCAATAATTTAGATCTCAGTGACATGGACTCGGCACAATCAGCGCCAGATATTGCCACACATGCGCCGGCAACAACGGCCGCAGCCACACTTCAACACTCAGACAGCTCGAATAGCAGTTTTCCCGATTTGCCGGCAAAGTCAACATCGGCGACACAAAAACAGCTGCAGGCAACTGTAAAAAACAAATCACTATTATCATCACCAACAATAAAAGACTCAAAACCAACAAGCAACAACAACAGCAGCAGCAGCAACAGCAAAGATGTTAAAACGCGAAACGAACAAAAAGCCAAAGCAACTGAAAAGTCGGATAAGCCCGATAAACTGGAAAAGGATAAAGCGGACAAAGACGAGAAGAAAAAACGTCGCGGATCACGTGACAACAGCAGCAGCAGCGGTAATACATTCATCGAGCCGCCAATCAAGCAATCCAAAAAAGAACAAAACAAAACGGCACGTGAAAAATCGAAATCACCATCATTACGTGCCACTGGCCAAATTAACAATACAGCGGCGTCGGTCACAAATGCTTTGACAGCAAATACAGCCTTCTTGCCGCCACCGGCCGCAAATAATATTTCGTCGCCGACGGCAGCTACGGCAACTGGAAACAACAGCACCAGCACAAATACAGCAACAACGCATACTGAGACTACACAACAACAACAACAACCGCAACAACAAACAAATGCGTATCAACCGCCAGCGCCACCACCGCCGCCGCCGACAGCGGTATTGCCAACAGAATACCTTACGGAACTACAAGAATTACATCACAAAATCATGACATTGCAAGGCAGTGAGGAACTGCAACATGTCGTTGAGATGATCGCCGCGACTGGTTGCTATGAGATAACCACGAGAACATTTGACTTTGATCTGTGCAAGCTTGATCGTGGCACGGTACAGCGGCTGCAGGAGTTTTTCGCAACCTCAGTGTCGTGACAAAAATTGCAAAAAGGCGTTTGCATCTAAAAAGAAAAGCACGCAAGGCATTACCAAATCATCATTGAATTAGTTTATGCATCTTAGTCATCTATAGGACATATTGTTACATACATACAAGTATATGTTAATTGGTATATAATATTTATTTGTGAGAAGTTGTATTTAGTTGTAAGAATTGCGGTGTTGAGTTTGCTGCTTCTTTTGTCATTATCATAACCGCTATCATTCTAAGCTACACACATGAGTTAAAAAAAAAAAACAATTATATTTATCTACTCATGCCTACACAAACAAACAAACAAACAAACATATGCACGCACTCAAAGAGACTTTTACTAGTTTTGTTCTGAAATGTATTCTTCAAAGTTTAACAAAGACACATTTTCTATTTTGTTTTTGGTGTACATTTAATTATATAAGTAGTTTTATAATTTATACAGGTTAATCAATAATTGTATTTATTGAGAAACTTTTAATTTAATTTTTCTTTTAGTTTTAAGCATATTTTTTGGCCAATCGAGCGCTCTTTCGTGTTTATTTTAAATCAATTTTAATTTATCGCATGTTGTAAACTGTTTTTATTACTTTTTTTTTTATAATCAAGACTGCTATATTTTGTTGTAAAACATAAGTTTCTGTGCTCAAAATAGTTTGAACTACAAAATTGTAGTAAGCAAACCCCACGCAACGCAACAAAGTATTTTGTTGAAACAGATTGAACATAAAAACCAGTAAAATGCATTGACGTAATTATTATAAGAATAAAGAGTCTTTTAGTGTATATTTTGCAGTTGAAATTTACATGAATTAACAATATGAATACACTTATCTGCCTTATTATAAAAATGTATCTAAATACACCTGTATGTAACTTATAATTAAATACCAATGAATAACGACATCATTGTAGCAAAAAAAAAAAACATATTTTAAAATCTATACAAAAACGTAACAACTTCGGCAATGTCGAAATATTGAATACTCTTCGCACTCTAGCAAAATATAAGTTTGATAATATAAGAAATACCAACACATTTATTAGCAACATTTTACGGAGGCTTTACATACGCCAGACGTCTGATAAGAGTGTGTTTTCAATATTTTAAGAGCCACTGGCTTCTTCACGCACCGAACTGACGAAGTCGTCGTCAGATATCGAATAACTGCTTTTGTCTGCTTAGGTACAAATAAACGGGACATACGCAATACTATAGATTATTTGCACATGTGTGTGAAGAGTACAAACAATAAAAATAAATAAGTACAGTCATTGTAACAAACATTATAATAAAAAAAAGAAACAAGTAATTGTTGAGCCACGCAACTAATAACAAATAATTTGTTAGTAATAAAAAATGGCATACTCAGAATGCATACGAATTTATTTTACAAGAACATTTAAAAAGTCACAAACTTTTTTTTAATGTTGTATGTTTTTACATGTATGTATGTATGTATAATGTACACAGATACAACATTTATTTGAATATATTACAACAAATAGCATTAATCAATGAAAGCTCAATGCAAATAAATTAGTTTTTAGGCTTTGCAATCGAAGCAAATTTTTTAGCGTTTACCAAACTTTGTTTAATTGAAAAACAAAACAACGTTATTGAACCTTTTTTATACTTAGAAAAAATTTTGAAGAAAAAATACATATTTGATTGAACTAGTATGGCAGACCATTGTTTTTAAATACATTATTTTTAATACTCTTATCTAAAAAACAAAAAAAGTAATAACAAAAAGTCTTTATCTATGTAACAAATAATCAATATACTATTATAGCAGTGAATAAATTCATGTACATAACTATAAATTATGCAGTCTTTTATTTCAACCAACCGCTGACCAACCCACTCCTCCTGGCCCAGGCACTACAACTGACAAAGAAAAAACGTCAAATGGTAATTATATTTATAGATTTTATTTTATGCCACTTATTTAATGTTTAAATTACAATTACAATTCGTTTATTTAATTTGTGTTCTCGATCGTTGAATTCAAATTGTTCACACGGCGCCGTTTATCTGGCCGGCCAAGTGTTGGTGTGTTTGATATAATCTGATTACCGAAAGTAAATCTACGACGAACGCTTTTTGCTTTTATTTGTTTTATTGAACAACACATAATTTAATTTTAAATATTTCGCTTTTAATATTATTATTATTTCAATGAATCTTGAAACATATTTAACTAGCATACTATTTTTTTTTTTCTTTTTATTTTACTACTGTTTTGCTCTTTGGATCAATTAAATTTAAACAATTAAAACAAATTGCACCAAGTCAAAAAAGTTCGACAGGCGCAACTACTAATAAAGTATTAGTTAAAAAAAATAATTCTACTTTTTTGAAAAAAATTTGTAATTTTGTGGGTTTTTTTTTAAATTTAATTTAGTTTAGAATTAAAAAAACAAAGCGCACTTAATGCGATAATCGGTTTAGTATAATATACATAAATAGATACGTAAAGTTTTTAAATCATATTCGTTGAAAAACATAGCATTTTATATTTGAGCATTGAATTTTGAACACATTCGTTTTATATTACAATAAACTTTAACTTGAGAGTCATTTGTTTCACTTATACATTAAAATTATACATATTATTTTCAAACACACATTAAATAATGCATTATAACTACGAAAGTTAATAAAATGGCAACTCAATTTGTACGATGTTGTTTGGTTGTCCGCAAGCATACGGAATATCTTATTTATTGCACTTGTTACTTCTGTCAGTCACAAGTAACAGTCACGTATCTTTGCACAATTGAAACTTATCGTTCAAATGGGAATGTTATAAGATAATGGGATTAAACTATTTGCAAATTTGCAGTTAATGCTAATTAGTTTGTTATTTTTTTTTTAATTGTAATAATATAATAGGTTTTTGTTTTTTACACTAATTAAATTTTATGTTTTTTTTTTGAATGTACAATAATAACTTTACTTTGTGTGCAATTTTCATTGAAATGACGACGACAAAGACGACGACGTTAAACATTAACTTTTTTCTTTTTTTTTTTTCTGACAAGTTCAATATTTTTGACTTGACCTGATAACTGCTTTCATTACATTTTATGCTACTTACATATTGTATTGGTTGAGCACATGAAAACCATTTCACGTATGTATGTATATAATTATCTATTATTCATATTTGTTTAGTTTTATTAATTTAAATGACTTTTTTTCTTTTTCTGCTATCTGTTAATAAAATGTAAGATTTTTATCTTATATAAATTCTATTGCGATTGCTTTTGAGTTTTCAAACTTTGTATTTTAGTATAATTTTTACTTTCGTTCGTTATTGTTAAGAATAATAATAATAATAATATTTGCTGCTTGATTTTGTATAATTGGATTTTGGTGAATTGTAAATTACTGTGAAATTAATAATTGCGTTATTTGATGAAATACCTGTTTAAATTTAAAGTAAAGTAGCTTAAAGTACTTTACGAATAGGTTTTTATTCATTTGAATACACATATTTATATATCAATAATAATGTCAACTTTGTACATTTAAGATTTCATATTAATACAGTAATTTTCTAGCATTTTCAAATTAATTCAAATAAGATGAATATTCATTTATACTTTTTGTATTTCTGCCAATGCAATTTTACCATACATAATACATTTGTGCACAATCATCATATCAGTTTCACTAAACATATTTTTTCTTAAATATTTGTTTGTATTTTCTTTTGGTTTTATCTTTTTTGGTTTGACATGCTTTTTCCGTTAATACTTTGCAATTACTTATTTAATTTTTGGTACCGCAGAAAAAATTCTCTTTCCTCAATATTACGATTTTTAATTTTCACTAATTTTTTAACATTAATTTGCGACTAATCCTTGGTTGTTAATAACAATATAACTGGTTTGGCAAAATGGCACACAATATGTCACTGCTGTTTGTTCATAGCCCGTACAGATTCGCCCAATAATTGCCCAGCTCTCCGCTTTACTGTCCGAACTCACGAAATTTCATATGCCTAACATACGTTGAATAGAATATTTAAACGTCATTAGTTTTCCTCAAGCGCCCAAAGGCTCTTAAAGGAAATGACTTAAATCTCATTCATTGACGTCTTCATCTGATGAGCTTGCTGCCGGTATTGTCGAAAACCAAGGTTCACGATTGTTATTCTTGGTTGGACTGCGAACATTAAATGAACAAATTGTCAAATTATGCATACAATATGTAAACTTATATGAAACTCACGGATGCTTTTTCGTATTTGTGGGCAGCGTATGCGAGCTGCGATAGTAGCTCTCATTTGGATCATCCTTGTTGTTCTCTTCCAGTGATTTTCGCTGTAGCGTCATTGTTTCCTGAGGCGGTGGACCCTCCAACAACTCAACATCCAAATAGTATTTGGCGCTCTGTGCTATTTTACAGTTCTCACATTCACTTAAATAATCGTCATCAAGACTGGTATCGTTGGGCAAAAAGTGCTCTTTCGGATTTTGGCAATTCTTCGAAGTAGTACACACGGGCAACTGTTTAGACAAGGCAGAAGCTGAAGCAGATGCTGATGCTGAATATGTCACAGATGACAATGACGTTTCAGCATTTGTTCCATGTGACGATTTTTTTGTACTGTGACCCTGTGCCCTTGCAGTTGTACTTGCGGCCAATGGATAATTTGGCATCTGGCATTGAGCAATGCTAGTCGAACCCTTATTGGTTTCTTGTGCGCATCTGTTTGTTGAATCCTTCTTTGCACGCAAGATTTTCGGCAGTGTCGTGCTTTTACTAGTGCATGGATTATTGTTATCAATTGATTCGGTTGCCGGCGGTATGCTTATCACCGACGGCACCTTGCTGACAACATTGTTAATTGTGCTGTTCAACGATATTTTACCGCTTATATGCTTGGGCAGTGTATAGGTGACATGATTCTGTAATGGATAGAATGTCGTTGAATTAATCTTGCCGTTAGAGTTGCTTGGCTTCTCATTCGTCTGCGGGCCCACAACAAGGAGGCCTGTGGTTAAATTGACATTGCTTGTTGCAGATGGGCTTGTGGGCGGTAGTGTTAAGGCTGGTGGCTGGTTTTTTGTTTCGTGGTGTTCTTTGCGGCTGATTGTCGTTGATGATGATGATGACGACGTGGTCGGCTTGCTGAGCGTGTAAATCGTTTGAACAGATGTGCTGGCATTTGACGTCTGAGCAGAGCCGCTGCTATTGTTGTTGTTGTATGCTGTCGCCTTTAAATTTGTTAAGCTTTTGTAAAGTTTCGGTGGTAAAGTGGGATTCGTTTGATGGTGTTGTTGTTGCTGCTGCTGATAAAACTGCTGCTGCTGTTTTTGCGTCAAGTTCAAGTATGCATCAACCTGAAATTGCATAAATTTATTGATAATCTTATATGTTATTGCTTTTATTTAGATTCGAAACGATAAAGTGAGCGTAAGTGAAGTGCAAAAGATTACTTACATTTCCAACTCACCTTTCTATTTAAATAAGCGCTGGACAGAACATCCGCGGCATGGCTGACGCTGTTATTTCCGCCACCACTACTGCTGCTACGTCCGCTGCCACTACTTGTGCTACGCACGCGTTCACCGCTTATGCCTAAGTTCAGGTTATTGCTGCCACTGCTACTCGATTTCTTTTGCACACGGCCGAGCACAATTGGCGGCGATACATCATCGTGATGTTGCATTGGCGGCGGCGGCACAAGTGCCGATACGCTAACACCATGATGGTGCGTGTGATGGTGGTGTGCATGTGCATTTATATCGTCACCGACTTGTTTCGAAATTGTTGCAATTTTTGGTTCATGCGTGCAGTAGGCGGCCGTTGAGCTTGAGCCATGAGCTGTCCGTTTCATGCTTGAAGTACCAACTGAATTCACGCCAGCCATACCGAGCCGTTCGCTGCTGTGATGCAGATTCGACGATGACTTGGCACGGGACTGATGCTGTTGTGAATTGTAATTAGTGTTGAGCGCAGCCGATGTTGATGATGTTGAAGGGCGTGTTGATGACGTGCTAGCAGGCGAGAGGGATGCGTTTACATTAATAAGTTTTGCTGCACTGCTGCTGCCACCGGCAGTTAGACCGTTCAAGAACGCAGAACTTGTTGTGGTACTCAGCTGATTACTGCCCATATATGACATTGGCACATGCTGTATTGGGCACTGGCACATGGGTTTCTTCGACGAGCCAAATGCAGCAGACTGCGACTTAGAAGAACTCGACGCATCACTTTTGCTACTTTTAACGATGCTCACGTTGCTGGTTTGCAATGGATCGCCAACAGCGAAGTAGCGTGGCATTGTGCGGTGATAGCGACGCGACGATGAAGGCGTCTTGTTGTTGACAGCCACGTGTGTCTTGAGTGCGTGTAAAGGTAGGGTATGATGAGTTTGTGTAATAGAGTCAGTAGTTGTACTGGATATTGTAGCAATTTCAACTGGCGATAAGGCTTCGGTGGCCTGCGTAGAAACTGAAGAAATAGTTTGTTGCTGTTGATGTTGGTGTGGTTTGGGCTGAAGCTGTTGGGCCGCAGTTGTATGGTGGGTTGGTGTTGAGGTTATGCTAGGACTGTTGATATTGTTGGCAAACTGTGTGGGCGATGCTATTAATTCGAAATCACCGCCCAAGCTATTTGTAGTGCTTGGTGACAGCGTATGATAAGCAGCTGTATTTGTACTGGCGTTTATCTCAACGTCCGCCATAGTGAGGTACTGTTGTGACTGATGCAGAA
The DNA here is from genome assembly GCA_037044515.1 of Phortica magna. Classification (NCBI taxonomy): domain Eukaryota; kingdom Metazoa; phylum Arthropoda; class Insecta; order Diptera; family Drosophilidae; genus Phortica; species Phortica magna. Next base: position 35,964 of record JBAMBP010001722.1, read on the forward strand.
GCTCTTGTGAACCGCGCTGCATACGTCGCTGGTTAGCATTGCCGACTGCAGCGGCATTGGCGGCAGCAGTTGTAACGCTTGCGCTAATATTGAGATGACAGTTTTTATAGTTACATTCACTGGTTGCCACTTGCATCATGTGACCATTTGGTTTTGGCACATTGCTACTACCATTATTGTGTGACACACTATTGGCAGTCGCTGCCACCACCGCGGCCACTTGGTGTTGTTGTTGAAGTGCTTGAATTTGTTGCTGTTGGATTTGTTGGGCTTGATGATGCTGTTGCTGCTGTTGTTGTTGGTGTTGTTGTTGTTGTTGTTGAGCGGCAACTGCCATTGCCTGAACACATATTGAATTGTTTGTTGTTGCGCTGTTGTCCTGGGCTAAATGGCTCATATTGGACTCGTTTTGCAAACTGTAAGGAAGCTGATGATTTTCGCCTGTTGCTATGGTAGTAACGCCACCGCTATTGATATTAATATTTATCAAGTTTGTAGTGCTCTGCGTGAACTGATTCGATTGCATTTGTTGCTGGTGATGTTGTTGATGTTGAGCCATTGGTAATGCATTAGCTACCTGATGCTGTGCGGCCTGAGTTGCTACTGTTGTTGGCGCGGCCTGTTGCTGAGTGTAGGGTATGTGATGTTGTTGGGGTTGTGTGTGCATCTGTAATGTGTGCTGTTGTAAATGCTGCTGCTGCTGTTGTTGCTGTTGCTGTTGTTGTTGGTGATGCTGATGTTGTTGATGACTGACAGTGGCAACACGTTGTGTACCACCAGGCAGATTTACAGTGCACTGAGCGCTTAATGCCTCAGCTTGTGATATTGCAACAGCTTCTTCGTAAGGCGGCGGTGCCTCACCACGTGGGAAATAACCACTTGGCGGTTTCCACAATGGGTAGTGTGTAGCGCCAGCAGCATATGAGTAGTCCATGCCATTAAGGTTACCTTCCATATAGCCCATGTTGCCCGCAATATAACTGTGTTTGTAGAATATCAAATCAATCAATCAATTTAAGCACTTAACTCAACTCAATCTCAAACTTACCCAATACTGCCCACAATACTGCGTTGGTCTTCGGCATTTTGGCGACTTTCGCGTGCGCGTATCTTACGTTGCCGCAAACGATTTACCAGAAAGAATAGCAATGATAACGAAAGTGTTGCTGTAATACCGCTGGCCACCAGTCATATGCCAAAGTCGGTGCTACCATCGCTGAATTGATCATCCAAGCAAATGACCTCACAGCAATTGTTACCGCTACCGACCGTTTGAAAAGATTTACACTTGCTAAAGGCCTCGCAAAGCACCATTTTGCAATGTTTCGGTAGGCCACTGTCGCAGATACATAAGCGACAAGAGTCCGGCCCGGGCATGTAGTGCATTCCCGTCTCGTATAGTTTGCCATTGTAGTCCCGACAGTGTCCGCCTGGTATAAGACTTGAACTGGCTGAAAGCACGTCTGTAAACAAATCATAGTTGGCTTAAGCTTCAAGAAGATGATTGCCTTTAAATTTGTTGCATTATTTTAATATAAACTAGAATATTTGGCACAGAACCATTATAAAAGTTAAACATATTCATAAACAAAATACTTGCTTTGGATTTATTTAAACACACTTGACCAAGTTACGCCAGCTTATTTGCTGCATAGAAGAGTATCATACAAAACGCAGCAGGTGCGATATCTCAACTTCCTGTATATGCACATACATACATATATTCTTGAAGATACAGTGACAGTCGAAAAGGGGGACAGTACGCTTGGCACAATATGGGAAAGCAGAAGTTCGAAGTTATTTTCAACGCATCAATTCAATTGTATGCAAAACATATTCTTTCTCGAATTTTGATGCTAAGATATATTTAAATTAATAGTGAATATACGCAGTGAGGGAGATTGTAATGAGCCACCATGTGTGTGACAGTTTCACAGCATGCAGTGGACAGGCCTTATTCAAAAGCTAACGCAAGTACATAGTAACGAAGTTACGCACATAAAATGTGTTCAGACGCCCCCGCAACGAAAAATTACGAGTTTCCAAGCAAAATTTTGTAGAAGAGAGCAACAACACCACAAGCTTCAACCCCAAACACACGCACACACCCACATTCTGACTTACGTACATACATAGATACAAACGTATACATGCAGAGAAAATACCACTCCTCCCAACTTACATACATATGTATATGGAAGTATCAGCAGCATGGCAAAAAAATTTGCACTTGTTCCTACAATAACATCCACATCCTTGCAGAATGCGACCTCTTGGAGAGCGAGTTAACGAAAGAGAACTAAATCCTAGCATGTCCCATAATTTTTTGACTTCTATGGTGACCATGACTGCTTTTCTCTATTAGAACATTAAAAAACTTTTCCATAAACCATTAAACATTGACAATTTCATAAAATATGGTTATGATTTTCAAATTTACGATTTAAAAATATCATACAAATAACAGATTTTTCTTGTTTATTTAACTCATAAAACCGTTTTTCACTCTCAGATTTGTGTGTATAATTTTTTTCATCCTTCACCTAAATAAGTGTTTTCTTTTGAATTTTACCTTTGATGTTTATAATTATCACTAGCACTGCCAGAAAGAACATGTTAACACTATTTGATTAATTACAGAAGTTATTTATTGAATTTTTTAGAAACGAGCACTTTTTTAAATAAAATTTTCTTAGAAAGTGCTCTCCCACCGCCAGTGAGTTTGAATCTTTCTTAAGGGCAGCGCACGAAAATGTACTACAAAAATGTACTTAAAATACCAGCTTTTGAAGTAAACTCCTGATACACAAAAAATTTACAATGGCATATTTATTATATAAAGTGTATCCATAACTTTTGAAAACATAAAAATTCGTTTTTAATACACGTAATTTTCTTAAACAAATATAAATAGCTACAAAAGAAGTTTCATGATTATCAAATGGTCACCCTGGTAATGATTGTGACCAGTTCGTTATCGTTTAAATAATTGAATTTAACGAAAATTAAGTTAACATTCAACAATCTTGGAAATTATATATTCTCTAGTGCTGAGTGCAATAGGTAATTGACTGCTCATTAACTATTTTAATGCCAGCGGTACTAATGTAATTTCAACTGTTTAGCTCACATTTTGAAGTGATTTAAGCACGCAAATAGCCAACATTCAATTGAATTAGATGAAGGTCGAGGGACACACAACAGCAGGTGTAGACGACGTAAACAAATTAAAGCCACGCACCTATACAAACACATGCCATACCTACAGCTTTGATTTCTTTCACGGTTGTCATTAATGGCAATTGAAGTTTTAAATATTAAGTGCATGTCTCAATGCATTTATTTACATGTATACGTACATTAAAATTATTTACCGCTTTGTTGATATGACGAAAATGTCGCAATCGGAATTCTGCTGCTGAGGAAGTCCAACGTGTTTGTCTCTATTCTTCATCTCTCATTGGGATGGCTTCAAAATTGGCAAATGTTACTGCCTCCCAGACAACGGCATTGAAAGGCGTTATACGTAACAGTAGTTATGTCATTCCTGGTTTATATGATCTATCGACGGAGGATACTAATTGGGTATTGACTTCGTCCTTTATTATATTTACCATGCAAACAGGTATACTATTTTGACTTTTACAAACAAATTTGCAGAAACATAGGATTTGTTCATTAATGCAGTATGCAGAAGTTTGTCAAAAATCTGCACTTTCTGTGAGACAAAAAAGAATTGCATTTATGAACCAATTCCCATTAATGTTTGCATTTACATTTAGTTATAAACATTAATTCTCTTTTCTTTTAGGTTTTGGAATGTTGGAATCAGGATGTGTTTCTATAAAAAACGAGGTAAACATCATGATGAAAAATGTTATAGACGTTGTGCTTGGAGGTTTTACGTACTGGATCTTTGGATATGGAATGAGCTTTGGTCGGGGTCCACTTTCTAACCCATTTATAGCCATTGGAGACTTTTTGTTAGATCCACCTGTAGACGACCCATTAATGGGACAGATTTTTGCAGCTTTTCTTTTTCAACTATCTTTTGCGACAACATCAACTACTATTGTCAGTGGTGCGATGGCCGAACGGTAGCAATCAGTTTTAATTAATATCTACAACAATCTTCTAATATCAATGTGTATCCTTTTAGATGTAATTTTAAGGCCTACTGTTTGTTCTCCTTGCTAAATACGGCGGTTTACTGCATACCAGCCGGATGGGTGTGGGGAGAACATGGATTTCTAAACAATCTAGGTGCCGTAGATATAGCTGGTAGCGGACCTGTGCATTTAATAGGTACATATACACAGAAATTTAACTCTCAAACATTAGATCCAAGACTTTTGTTTATTAGGTGGTGCATCTGCTTTTGCCTCCGCGGCCATGCTAGGTCCTCGTTTGGGGCGTTATGCTGAAGGAATTGATCCGCTGCCATTGGGTAATCCTGTTAATGCGTGCATGGGACTCTTTGTGCTTTGGTGGGGTTGGCTTGCCTTCAATTCAGGAAGTACTTACGGAGTCAGCGGCGCCAAGTGGCAATATGCTGCCCGCGCTGCGGTTATGACTATGATGGGTTCCTTTGGCGGCGGTTTCATTAGCTCGCTGTAAGGAAATATCAGTAGCATTATTTAATATTTCCAATGCTAACGTGATCTCTTGCACTGTAGGTACTCATTCTGGCGTAACGATGGTCGATTGGATATTATGGATCTAATTAACGGGGTTCTAGGCTCTTTAGTATCTATTACAGCCGGTTGTTTTCTGTATCGAGCTTGGGAAGCACTTGTAATTGGTACGATTGGAGCATTACTTTGCGTTCTTGCCATGCCTATTTTCGATAGAATTGGCGTGGATGATCCCGTAGGCGCGAGTTCAGTACATGGCGTATGTGGAATTTGGGGAGTTGTTGCAGTTGGACTATTTGCGGATAATCCTATACCGCTTGACACGACAAAGGGACGGTCGGGTTTATTCAAGGGTGGTGGATGGTACCTTGTAGGTATACAAAGTCTGTCTGCATTTTGTTTGACTTGTTGGGGTATTTGCTCAACATTTTTTCTCCTTTATATTGTCAACAAAATTATACCAATACGTATGGATCCAAATGATGAGCTTTTGGGAGCCGATTTAATGGAGCATCGTATACGTCACTCACAAATTGGTTTATCTCGCGCAATATCAGCATTGGCGCCAATAAAAATTGATCTAAACGAAGTGGCTGGAGTCCAGCCCATCGGAATAAACCCTGGTCACCAACGAAGTATTGAACAGTTACGCGCAGCAGAGGATAAGTTACTCCAATGGCAAACATATTTGCATAACGCAACCAAAAAACATCAACATGCAACCGACGATGAAATAACAATTAATTTGAAATCACCAGTAAAGCAGCTAACAAATATTTTCGAGCGTAAAATAAAAATGGTGCATATCAAGCCCGAAACTGATGCAAACATAGCGACAAATAACTTCATGCAAGGTCACTACAAGCCTAACAATGAATTAAATATAATCGCTAATCAAAAGCTCGAAAAGGAGGGCAACTTTGCTTGGATCGAATGAGCATATCGTCCAAGCAAATAAGAAATAAAATACGATTGAATAATTTTAATTTTTATGTATTTATTGTTCTGATTATCCAAGTACAAGCAAATAGCGGATGGAGTTGCATTGATGAATATTTAATGAAGAGCAGTTGCTTTTTTTTTATATGATGGTTGTTAAGAGCAGTTGTCGTTTAATTTTATGATTTTAATTCAGAATCCAAGTTAATTTAATGAAAATTATTTAAGTGTTGTGTGAAATGATTGGAGTTTAATCGACTTCTTCAATGGTTGGGCCAGCACCGCCGGTACCGGCTCCAGCACCTGGAGCGCCACCGGGCATACCGCCTGGCATACCACCGGGCATGCCCCCTGGAGCACCTCCAGCACTTTGGTAGAGCTTGGTGATGATTGGGTTGCAAACAGACTCAAGTTCCTTCTGGCGGTGTTCATATTCTTCCTTATCGGCGAGTTGGTTAGCGTCCAACCACTTAATAGTCTCGTTGCACTTGTCGAGAATGGTGGTGCGGTCAGATTCGGAAATCTTGCTCTTCAGGTTATCTTCATCCAAAGTAGCCTTCATGTTGAAGCAGTACGACTCCAAAGCATTCTTAGCTGAAATAGTTTCCTTTTGCTTCTCGTCTTCATTGCGGTACTTCTCGGCTTCATTGACCATGCGTTCAATATCTTCCTTCGACAAGCGACCCTTGTCGTTGGTGATAGTAATCTTATTTTCCTTGTTAGTCGAACGCTCAAGGGCGGTTACGTTCAAAATACCGTTGGCATCAATATCGAAGGTGACTTCAATTTGAGGCACGCCACGAGGTGCTGGCGGAATGCCAGACAGCTCAAACTTGCCCAAGAGATTGTTGTCCTTGGTCATAGCGCGCTCACCTTCGTAAACTTGGATAAGCACACCGGGTTGGTTGTCAGAGTAGGTAGTGAAAGTCTGGGTTTGCTTGGTTGGAATGGTGGTATTGCGCTTGATAAGAACACTCATCACGCCACCGGCAGTTTCAATACCCAAAGACAATGGGGTAACGTCGAGCAACAACAAATCTTGCACCTCCTGGGATTTGTCACCGTGCAAGATGGCAGCTTGTACGGCAGCACCGTAGGCAACAGCCTCATCAGGATTGATGGACTTGTTCAGTTCCTTGCCGTTGAACAAATCTTGCAACAAGCGCTGAACCTTTGGAATACGGGTGGAACCACCAACCAACACAATATCATGGATGGTTGACTTATCCATCTTAGCGTCACGAAGAGCCTTTTCAACAGGATCCATGGTGCTACGGAACAAATCAGCGTTCAACTCCTCGAAACGAGCACGGGTGATGCTGGTGTAGAAATCGGTACCCTCGAACAGAGAATCGATCTCGATGCTAGCCTGAGTAGATGAAGACAAAGTACGCTTAGCACGTTCGCAAGATGTGCGCAGACGACGCAGAGCACGCTTGTTGGTTGTCAAGTCCTTCTTGTGCTTGCGCTTGAATTCCTGAACAAAGTGGGTGACAAGACGATTGTCGAAATCTTCACCACCCAAATGGGTGTCACCAGCCGTTGACTTGACCTCGAAGATGCCGTCATCAATAGACAGAATTGAGACATCGAAAGTACCACCGCCCAAATCGAAAATGAGCACGTTACGTTCGCCAGCGGCCTTCTTGTCGAGACCATAGGCAATAGCGGCGGCAGTGGGTTCGTTGATGATACGGAGAACATTTAAGCCAGCAATGGTACCAGCATCCTTAGTCGCTTGACGTTGCGAATCGTTGAAGTAAGCGGGCACAGTGATGACAGCATTTGTCACGGTCTTGCCCAAGTAGGCTTCGGCGGTTTCCTTCATCTTAGACAAAACCATAGATGAGATTTCCTCTGGGAAGAAGGTTTTCTTCTCATCCTTGTAGGAAACCTGAATCTTTGGCTTGCCATCGACGTTGACAACCTCGAAAGGCCAGTGCTTCATGTCCGACTGCACAGCTGAATCGTCAAATTTGCGACCAATCAAACGCTTGGCATCAAAAATTGTGTTAACTGGGTTCATGGCCACCTGATTTTTGGCGGCATCACCGATCAGACGCTCGGTTTCGGTGAAGGCAACATATGATGGTGTGGTACGATTACCCTGATCGTTGGCAATGATTTCAACTTTGCCATGCTGGAACACACCCACGCAAGAGTAGGTTGTGCCCAAATCAATACCAACAGCAGGAGCTTTAGACATCTGAAAACGAAATTAAAATGAAAACATAAGAAATTGTTCTTTTTGAAAGTAAATCAAAACTATCTTAGATGTCAAACTTGATCTAAATCGTATGGCATTAAAGTCCTTGTATTTGTAATCACCGAAATTTTACAAAAAGAACAAAACAAAGGCATTTGTGACTAATACCATTGTTAACAGATATAACGGCTATCACCAATGACAGCTGCTTCCAGTAAAATCTTTCAAACAACAACGCAATGACAGCTGCATGTCACCACAATAGAGGGAGACGATAAGGGAAAATTAAGTGTTGTAATTAAGTAATTGTAGTCTGGTAAATTTGAGAACAGAAATTTCTGGAACGATGAAACACGCGTGTTTAACATATACGCACATGTCAATATGAAAAAAAGAGACGTCTATATGGTTGCACAGTTTGCACACATTGAAACACCGGTTGGCAACGCAGAAAGAATATGACAAATTAAATAAAAAAAAAAATCCTGATTTAGCGTCTGATCTTTGAGAATTCCAACGAAAAAATTCATCCAAAAAATATGATGTAGAATTCGAATTTAAAGACGCATTAGAAGTTAACCTTTGCGATGCTTATGAGTCACGCGGTAGTGTGCTTCAAATCAGCAAGCATGTGTAAAAAAAAAAACATCTAGAAAGAGCGAGAAGACTAACAGCACATTTAATAAAAAAGTGTGAGTGCTTCCAGAAGCTGATGCGGCATTTTTTTTTTTATGAAAATATTTTTTTTTTTTCGCCATAATCGAGGTTACTAATGTGCATTGTTAGAAGATTCTAGAAAACATTAAAACATGCGTCTTTGAGAAATGGATAAGAAAATCTAAGTGCTTAGTCACGTTGCGTTAGCAGTAAATTGGATCTAAGTTTCCTCTTATTCAGACTTATACATTTATTGATTTATACAAGTTTAAATGCTCATTTTAAAATACCACGTGCTTCTTAATCAAATAGCCCCCAATTACGTCATTCTTACTACAAAATATTGTTTTACAATCTAATTCCAATTCCCCACTATTTTATGCCTTATAAAATATTAATTAACTCACCTTTGTGTTTTAAGTTAAATGTACTAAAAAATATATATATATATATATTTAATCGTTGAATTGCAATCTTCACTAGTTTCTCTCTGTCCTATGCACGGCACTCGTACGTTCGGTCAAACGCGAGTTATGTATTACTGATGGAATTTTGGGAAGAAACTGCCTTTTATACTGTGATTTGAGCCATTTCTTGGCATTATGTACTCTTATGTTTTATTTGAATACACAACCACTTAAACCAATTTGTTGTTCAGACCAAATTGCCAAGTGTTTATACTACACTGTTTTATGTAATGTGTAAGACCAATTAACATAAGAGAATGCAATATTCAGATATAACGGACTATTTCGTCGAGAAACACAAGTGAACCAAAATCGCTTCTTTGACGCAAAAGTGTCCTCAAAGAAATGATGGGAAGGGATAAAACCAAAGAGGCACAAAATTTACGTCTACAATGGAACGGGATAATCGCCCAGCGAATGCAGCGTGACATGCGACAAATCATTTTTGCTCTTTCTGTGTCATTAGCAATAAGTAG
>JBAMBP010001730.1:0-50528 GCA_037044515.1 Phortica magna
ATTCAAAAACTCATGTTGTTGGCCCTGTAACTCAGGACCGGTTATGCTAACACTTGCGATACCATTTGGTGGCTATGTCCCAGGCCAAGACATCAATTACACTATAGAAATAAATAATCAATCTTCCGGTGATGATTTAAATCATATTCAAATAAAACTTAAACAGACATACCTTTTTTTCGCGGATTCACCGTGTGGCAAATCACGAGAATGTACATACACATTGGAAGAAAATACGCACGAAGAACTTGTGTTGCGTTTGAGCAAACGTGTACTAACCGGCACATTGACTATTCCACCAACACTGCCATCTTCCCAATATGAAGACATCATTATTATTCGTTATGCTTTTGTCATGTGTTGCATGACTGATGATTGTAATTTAAATACGATAATTAAGGTGCCTATCAAGATTGGCAGCATTCCATTGGCTCAAAATACACGTGATACTAGCCAGACTTACAGTTTGGTTTCAAATACCTCTAATCGAATAGGTAAGACTTTCCCAAATTTTGTCAAATAATGTTAGAAATAAAATTATTTTATATTTATTAGTTCCACCATACTGCGAGGAGGCAACAGGAACTGACGATAAATCACTACTTTTAGATCAGTAACAACAGTTGTAATGCTTACGTAACCACATGTGAATCTTGCGGTGCCAAGACCGCGACCTTATCAAACAACTTTTGTTGTTTATTAGTATAACTGGAAAAAAATTTACTATCTCAAAAAAAGTTATATTATGAATCGAAAAAACCCCACCATATTTTCGATGTGAAGAGCTTTTCTGTACTTCTTCTTTCTTATTTACTCATTCAAAAATTATCTTTGTTACTTGTTTGTTTTTATATCGCTTATTCGTTTCCACATACTTATATGTACATGAGCACTCAAACATAAACAAAATTAACAAACATAAGTAGAGTTATCAACACTGTTCCATTAGATTTTAAAAGTATTGTCAATCTGTAAAATACATTTTATATCGAAAAAGCTCTCAATGATTCAATTTCTTTGAGAACTCTACTTCATTCTTGCAACGCCAACGTCTACAATAAGACGCCTTTGTTGATTGTTTTTCCTAATTTCAAAAACAGCTTTAAAACGCAAAGAAGTTCATATATCAAACATTTGTAGTAAATTACCGTGATTTAAATAATTACAATATATACCAAATTAAGTTTATTATGTTTTCCCAATCAAAATGCGTTTTTGAATTCGATCGGCCAGAGTTAGTATATTATAGTGGTGAAGTGATCAATGGACGAATAACACTCAATACAACATCAAAAAGGTCCGTGAATGGTAAATAAATTATTCAAAACAAACAACCGGAGCTCGTGAAGTTTGACCAACATTATAGTTGAAACTCACAATTTAAAATCAATTGGTTCTTTAGATATTTAAATCGAACTAGTGAAAAGTTGTAAGACTTCTTATAAAAACGTGACTAATATAAGTAAGCTCTATTTTTTTTTTTTTTTTTTTTTTGTTGAAACAAATTTTTATTTATTTTATTTTTTATTTGTGGGAATTTTTTTTATAAGAAATAAATGTCATTGTACAAATTTAGACTTAAAGTCTTTGAATTGTATAGACATATATGTAGATGCAATTTACTTTGATGACTACCGACGCTGATACATACATATTTATATTTAATCAGCGGTTTACATACTCTTCGAGGGTACAGGAAAAGTTTCTTGGCAAAGGGAGAGGCCTGGGACATGGGGTGGCAGGAACGGATACTTTATAACACACTATACTGCCAAAAAAACTTATATTAATACACGAACTGTAGTTCATGGCACCGGCGAACTGCCCGCCGGTAAACACACATACACATTTTCAATACCATTACCATTGCAATGCCCCTCATCTTGTAAGAAAAAATATGGCCGGATATCGTATGTTCTCTCGTTGGTCATTGATCGCTCATGGCATTTCAATAATGTCTTCAAAAAGCCATTAACTGTGTTCCAAACCTTTAATCTCAACTTGCATCCAGAGTATTTGGTAAATGAGTCATTCATAAATAATATTTCAAGTATAATAATTATTTTTTACGTTTATTATAGATACCGCTTAGACTAGACGACATTAAGCATGTCTGCTGTTGGCCCTGCGCCTCAGGAACAATTTTCTCAAGACTAACAATACCAATTGGTGGATATGCCCCTGGTCAAGATATTAACTATACATTGGAAATTGATAATCAGTCATCAAGCTATGACTTGCATGGCATTACAGTTGCACTTAAGCAAATTTATCGCTTTTGGGCGAATTCGCCAGAGTTCGATTCGCAAGAGCTCACAAAAATAGTGGCTAAGACCACAGAGAATGAAAGTGTATTGCGTTTGAGCAAACGTGTGCTAACCGGCTCAGTGACCATACCACAGATACCGCCGTCATCTCAGGAATCAGACATTATTAGCTTAAATTATTATATTATATTGACCATTAAAACTGGTTATTTTCATTTAGATACTAAAATTGAAATTCCTATCAAAATTGGCACTATGCCCTTAATGCAAAGTATACGTGGCACAAGCCATGATCACAGTCGGATACAACAAAACGAACCAGATACATGCAGCACACCGCTAATAGTTCACCAGCAAGAAGTACAGCCGTCAGTAGCATATCCACCAGCATTATTGCTCAATTCAAGTGTGCCAGGTGCAAATAACCTTCTTCGTAACTATGGCTCGATAAATTAATTTACATCAAAGATTAAGAATATTGGAAAAACCCATAACAGTGTTAGTGTCTTCTAGTTTCAACCCATAATTACTGAACTACTACTTTATCATATATTGCGTTTTAATTATTCAACGCAAGCTTGCAATTCCTATGACTCAATGATAGATAATATATGTGCAAGTAGACCGCAATTATTTTATATATTATTATTGTGCATGTCAACATAATCGCTTCAATTATATTCGTTTTATTTTTCTTTCCTTTTTATACATATTTTTTATTATTATTATTATTTTATCATTGTTATAATAAAACATTTTCTAAACAGTATAAGCATTAAATTTCATTTAATAAATGTAAATATATGTTATGCATAAATCATTTCCAATAATCAAAAACTTAGTATTTGGCCAAAAAAAAGATTGAATAATATATGACATGTTTGATTTGCATACGCTTTTTTATCAAACACGTCATTCATTTGACCGGAACTGCATTTTTTTTGTTCGTTGCATTCAATAATTACTGATCGCCGTATGCCAAACATGAAAACTTTCAGTAGACTTATACAATTAACAATTTGCCGGCGCTAGAAAATAATTAGATATCGTTTCAACACGCTACTCTAATCGAAGTTGATATTCTTTCGCAGAAAGCTCAAATTGACAGTGAGCGAGAGCGCAACCTTACTCACCTCTAATTATTTTTGACTCAATGCTCTTCAGTCTACAAACGCCGACACCGTCGAGCAGACGCTTTTTTTTATCACACGGAAAGCTTTAAATCAGTACTTAAAAAATACAAAAACAAAAGGCAAGAACATTATGCCTTCCACATGTGTTTTTGAATTTGATCGTCCAGAGCCAATCTATAATGCTGGTGAAGTCATTAAGGGACGAATTATACTTAATACAACATCAATAAAGACAGTAAATGGTAAGAAACTTCAGTCTTAATTTTGATAGTCAAATTCGATCAATGTCATTTTTATCTTTGATCTTTGGCATTGAGATTATTTATCATTTATTAAAATTACAAAATCTACTGAAATCTACCAAAACAGAAATTTTCATACATTTTAGTGGTGAGGCGAAAGTACATTGGAAAACAATAAATAACAGAACTACGACCGACTATCGTGGCAAGAAAACTTATTTAAATTCACGCACAGTTGTGCAAGGCGAGTGTGAATTGCCAGTGGGTACACACACATATACATGCTCCATACCATTGCCAACAGAATGTCCGACATCATGTGTAGAGAAATACGGAAAAATATGCTATGAACTCTCCTTGATCATCGATCGCCCATGGCGTTTTCATAATAACTTCAGTCAGCCGATCACTGTGCTGCAAACATTTGATCTCAATCAGCATCCAGAATATTTGGTAAGAAATCCTTCAAAAATGTTGTATCAAGTTAAACTTACGTTTCTTACTAACTTACTCTCAGATACCAATCAGACAAGAGACTATTAAACACTTCTGCTGTTGGCCGTGCTCCTCCGGTTCGATGATTTCGACACTCACGTTACCGTTTGGTGGTTTTGCGCCCGGCCAAGATATTAACTTTATATTACAAATTGATAATCAATCGTCCGGCTATGATTTAGACAGAATTGAAGTGAAGCTCAAGCAAACGTACCGGTTTGTCGCAGATTCACCGTATCGTAAGACACGAAAACGCATAAATATATTAGCCGAAACTACGCAAAATGAACGTGTATTGCGTTTGAGCAAACGTGTGCTAACCGGCGCTTTGACTATACCACCACCAACACCATCATCATCTCAAAATGAAAGCATTATAATGATACATTACGCCTTAGTTATGATTATAAGAACTGATGATTGCACTGAAGATGCGGTTATTGAGACGCCCATAACGATTGGCACTATTCCGTTAGCGCAAAACGCACGTGGCTCTCATCATGTTGACATTATTTTATCACAGACCTCTAATAAGAATGGTTAGCAAGTCTAAATATTTATCAAATTCATATAACTGATAATGTACCCAAATATCCAATGTGTACAAACATTTCTCGGTTTAAGGTCACCATCAATAGCAGTCGTCTGAAATATTAAATTAATATGCGTATTTTGTCAGAGAATTTCAAATAGAGCGAGCAGCCAGTTTGTAGTGAGAAATCAGATGAGAGCAATGTGAATGATTACATTTTAAAGTAGGCAATTAATTGTACAACACCTAATCCACTCATTTGAAATTGTTCTGGAAACACTTATATTATGCTAAGTCCATTCATATAATAATGTTTATTTAGAATTAATGTATCACATTCATATAATTTTTTATATTATTCTTATATAGCAACCGTAAATACTCACGACGCTTCGATACGAATTTTCAAAATATAACACATTACTTTGCTCTATAACGCAACAAGTTCCAAAAGCTCGCTGCTTGGGAGAGCTTTGCTGTGCTCAATCCATCTCTTTTGCTCACCTTTATGTTGTCAGTGTTACTTGTTTGTTTATATCGCTTATTCTTTTGAACTTACGCACTTGTACCAACAACAACTAATCATAAACAAAATCAAAAAAACAATCGCTCTCCCAATGGCAAAAAGTACTGCCATACTGTAAAATAAATTTATATATGGAAGCTTATAGAAGGGTGTTTTTTTTATAATATGTTATTATTTTTTTTCTATCTCCATTTATTATTTATTTACTCATTACTTTTATTTTATGCATAAGAGGCCTTATAAGACATGAGAGCTGTGGCAACACAAGAGCAAACTGTGCGCCACAACTGCTGAATGACGTCATTATATCCCAGACACAACAATTGTTCGACACTCGAAAAGCTCTCAATTTCACAATTTCATTGAGAGCACGGTTCATTCTCCAAACACCGGCGTCGACAACAAGACGCGTTTGTTGTTTGTTAAACAAACGGTTTGGTTCAAAAACAATTTTTTATACACAACAAAAAAGAATTTAAATATATTTTTATGCTATTTCGAAATACGAGTAATATACTCAAGTGACAATTTCGGTGTACAAATAAGAAACATAAAAAATTATGCCTTCGACATGTATTTTTGAATTCGATCGCCCAGATCCAGTATATTATAGTGGTGAAGTTATCAATGGACGCGTTATACTGAATACGACATCATCGAAGTCTGTGAATGGTAAGTGACTTAAGAGATAACAAGCCTCCGAAGTGTATAAAAATGTAATATACAAAAGTATCTCGCAATTGAAAAACAATTTTATTTAATTATCAGATTTTTTTCATCTTATACACGCGCTGACAAACAGTCCATTTTTGTCTGCTGCCGAAAATAAGCTTTGTTGTTTTTTGAGTTCAATATCTTCATTGTTTTTGTGTGCTTATAGAGTGCATAAAAAGAAAGAAAAACAAACAACAACACGAACAAAGAGAAAAAGGCAAATTGCATGGCATTCTTGCAAGCAAACTTGCGGCTAAACTGAATTGTATATGCGCTTGAATAATTTTGCATATGATATTTTCTAAAAAATAATATATTATTTTACTCGCAATATTGTTTGTATATAAGAACTCATTTGAAATAATTTGAGTTTATAAAAGATATAGATAGTAATTTTTATCTTATTGCAACCTCAACCTAAACCAAAATACCTCAGCACGCTATATGTAGTGCACATTGGGTGGCGACAGTTACTCGCCTAACAACAAATTTGCGGGTGTTCACATGCAACTCTCATTTATTATTGCAAATGTTTTTATTTTTTTCTAATGAAAGTAGACCTATAATTTTTATATTTGTCACTTGAACAATTTTTTTAAATGTCTACTGATATATGTATGTATGTACATACCCATATCATATTTAAATAGAGGTTCACATACTCTTTGAGGGCGAGGCAAAAGTGCGTTGGGAAGAGAGCCGATCACGGACAGTAAATGGGAAAACCCATCATTATACGGAATATTTTCGTGCTACAGAAACTTATCTAAATACACGAACGCTTGTGCATGGTGATGGCGAGTTGCCTGCCGGCACACACACGTACACATTTGCCATACCATTACCGTTACAATGCCCGACCTCCTGTGTCGAGAAATATGGCAAGATATCGTATGAGCTGTCATTGGTCATTGATCGCTCATGGCGTTTCAATAATGTCTTTAACCAGCCGCTTACAGTGCTGAGAACATTAAATCTCAACCTTCATCCCGAGTATTTGGTAAGTTCATCAGTCATTTACAAAATGGCAAGTAAAATATTTGATTTTTCCATATTCATAGATACCGCTCAGAGACGATGACATTAAACATTTCTGTTGCTGGCCCTGCTCTTCAGGGCCGGTTATCTCAACACTAACGATACCCTTTGGTGGCTATGCTCCTGGCCAAGATATCAATTATTCACTGGAAATCGATAATCAATCATCTGGCTATGATTTAAATGGCATTGAATTAGCACTCAAGCAAATATATCGTTTTGTCGCTCATACACCGCATAATAAGTCACGTGAGCGCACCAACACTTTGACCACAGCGGCACAGAATGAACAGGTATTGCGTTTGAGCAAACGTGTGCTAACCGGCTCATTGAGGATACCACCGATACCGCCTTCATCCCAAGGCGATGGCATCATTACGGTACGTTATTGTATCATTATGTCCATAAAAACTGGTGATTGTCACAAAGATGCGGAAATTGATTTGCCCATAACGATTGGCACAATTCCGCTGGCGCAAAGTGCTCGTGATCCAAGTCATGTTGACACTTGGATACCAGAAACGCCAGAAACGCCAGACACGCCACCGCAACAAGATGATCCACCACCGAGCTATGACAAATATAGTAAGTATACCTAAACATTAATTGGTTAACACATGTAACTGATTTTCATATATCTATCTTTAAACAGAACCACCTTCGTTTGAAGAAGCAACTACAATTGGTGAAAAATTCATTGATACTGATAAAGACGAGCGTAATCGCAATGATGATTTCATACCAAAATATCCAATGTACACCAATTTTGCTGTGCCCACAGCACCACCGGACACGCCCAGCACGCCGCTGATCGATTCTAATCCCTCGAACAATTTAGCATCGGCACCGCCTCTACCAACTCAGCAACCAAATCCCGTTGGTCGTAACTATGGCTGGACAAATGAATAATATCTCAAAGCATGATAATAATTCCAAACAAAGAACTTAAGTGACTTCTAGCTTTAGTTTACAAGTACTTTTTTTTGCTTAACCATTACTGCCGTATGCATATTTTATACTGGGGCGTATTAGAATTGATTCTTCGAATGAAATACGAACGATAAGTATTCACTGCAAGCTCGTACTCACCAGATATTGCAAAGTGAATTCAAGCAAAAAAAAAAATTTCAATTACTCACAGCTAATATATATGTATACTAATAAATATATATGTGTATACAAAATAAAAAACCGTGTGAAATATTTTTCAAACATAAATATAATGTGCTTATCAGTGGTTTCATTTGCGTCATATATCCCCATGCTTTATAGAGCTTCAAAAAAAAAATATTATTTCAAACTCTTTAAGTTTAAGGTACAATTGAACTTATTCGTTTAATTTTTTTTTTTTGTGAAAATATTAATTTGATATTATTTTTATTCAGCATAGAATAATACTTTGATTCCTTTTTTTCTAAAACTTGCAAGCCTATATATTGGATCAAGTTTTCATTTAAAATAAAGTTACATTTAAACAAAATTTTTGTTCAAAGTAATATTAAAACAAAAAAAAAAAACCAAAAAAGTTTAAAAGGGCTAATTTAGAGTTAAATAAGCAAGTCTAATGCCCTCAAAATGTAATTTTGAGTTTGATCGAACAAATACCGTTTATTATACCGGCGAAACTATAAAAGGTCATGTTTCTCTTATTACAACATCGGAGAAACCCGTAAAGAGTAAGACGAATTTTGGCTATGAAAATGGAAGTGCTTGAAATATAATAATTGCAATAAAATTGTTCTTACTATATTTATTTCCTTGAAATACAACAGATGTTTACATACGCTTCGCGGGCAGAGGAAAAGTTGAATGGAGCAATGGTAATTCGACTCATTCTGGTGTAGAAGATTACGCAGATATCAGAACTTATTTGCGTGAAGAAGGCATATTGTTTATAGGTTCATATAATTTTAAATTTTCTATACCCATACCGGAAAATTGTCCATCTTCTTGTTATAAAAAACACGGAAAAATATACTATGAAGTATCATTAGTGATTAATCGCCATCAGGTTTATAATAATAAATTTAGTCGACCAGTCACAGTGTTGCATCTATATGATCTTAACTTCCACCCGGAATTGTGGGTATGTCAACCGATATTTCTAATATGTATAAAGTTCATAAGAAATTGTTAGTAATTTATAAATAGCTGCCAATCAAAGAGGAAAAAATCAAATATTTCTGTTGTTGGTCGTGTAGGAAGCCACAGATAATATTTACGGTAACAATACCATTTGGAGGCTATGCACCTGGTCAAAACATTGTGTATACTTTGGATATCAACAATCTGTCCAAAAACAATGATAAGTACGAATATTTCATAAACGTAAAACTGAGAGAATTAAGTTTATGTACGGCAAATTGGTCAAACAAAAAATCAAAAAAAACATTAGCTACAATGGAACACAATCTTACTCAAACGACGGAAAGAATTCAAAACGTATCCAGTTCTTTGTTCATTCCGCCAGTACCACCGACTTCACGTGGCAACCAAAATATTATGATTAGCTATTTTATAATCATGCATATTATTTGTAGTCCACACACAATTGTTGATATAAATATTCCTATTGTCATGGGTACAAAACCGATCGTAGTTAATAGATCAAGAAAAAGCTTGGGTAAGCTATGTCTCTTAAGGAATTGTAATTTTTTAACATAATTTTTCAGATTCAATACGACCTACATATGAACAAAATATAATAAGCCTTAATACTGATGACTATTCGCCCAAATATCCGATGTACAGAAATATATGAGTTTTTAAATAAAACGGGTCCAGTTTATTAAATATAACAAAAATTATTGTAAACAAGAACACCCATTGAAAATCTCAATGAAATAAAGATTATGTGCCAATACACAAAAGTGGGTAGCGTGCGTGTAATTACTATTACCAAATATGTGTGTACAAAAAGTACGACCGGTGAGTAGAATTTTGGTTTAAAAATCTGACGAATTTTAAAGAATATAAAGAGGAATGAATAAGCCACAAGATAAGAATATGAATGCAAAAATAAAAAAATTTCTATCAGATAAGATTAAAATAACCTTTAATTTTGAAAACAAAACAAATTTCGAATTTTGAATAATACTTCATTTTAAATAATTTGAAGGTAAAACTTTCTAACTAATACAAAATAATCTAAAAAAAAACTAACAAAATGATTATTTGACACAAAAAAAAAAAACAAAACAATGTCCACCAAATGCAAATTTGAGCTTGATCAACAAGATACTTTTTATTATTCCGGAGATCGTTTAAGTGGCCGTGCAATTCTGGATAATCCAAAGGAGAAAAATATTAAAGGTAAGAAGACCGATAAAATTATTAAATAAGAAAAAAGTTCATTAAATCTTAATTACAAATGATTTATAATTCTTGATGTTAAATAATAAAATTACATCAATCTCACGTTCAACATTTAAACGCTTTATTTCCTTAGACAACCAATACTTAATTTTATTATAGCCTGTGAATACAGTGTATCATGTGTCAAATGGGATGGTAGATGCAGTAATCACAGCCGTCCAAAATGGAGTCAAACTTCTTGTGCAGGTTCAGCCATTCTGGTGACTTAAAAAATTATGCTCCTTAACTCCTTCAGCACGGCATTAATGTTAATTCATATGCCGCTTCATCATCAATTTAAATATTTAAACTAGTAATTTACAAAATTTGTTAGATTTGGGCTTGGAAATACCAACCAAGTGTGCAGGGTATTATATTGTCAAGTATTATTGACTAAACCGCCCTCACTTGTTTTATTATGCATTTATTTAAAATATTTTTTTTATATTATTTCGCAACAGGAATCGTTATTAACTTTGAGGGCAAATGTGAGGTCACTTGGTCACATGGAAGACATTCGCGATACGGAATGCAAAAGTGTGCGGACATCCAGACTCGTATTCGTAGCCAAGGCATACTGTCCATTGGTACACATCACTTTAAATTTTCTATATCCATACCAGAGAATTGTCCGTCATCCTGCAAAAAGACCCATGGCAAAATTTACTATGAACTATCATTAGTGATACAGCGCCCCTTATTTCTTGATGATAGCTTTATTAAAACGATTACAGTGTTTTATACCTATGATCTTAATATGAAACCTGAGCTCCTGGTTAGTGAAATAATATTAATTAAGCACCTTTGTTGTTTTGTCTCTAACTAAACATTTATTACAAGATGCCAATCAGTTATACAGAACGCAATGAAACATCTTGTTTTTGTCTGTCGGCAGCTCCGATCATTGCGACCGTTAACATTCCTTTTGGAGGTTATGCTCTTGGCCAAGAAATTCATTATACTCTGAATATTAAAAATCAAACGAGCAACGCGTATAAATTCAAATATCAAGTTAAAGTAAAACTAATGGAACGATGTGATTATCGTGACGGAGATGGTAGATTTTCAGGAAAAAACAAGAGCACAAATACTTTAGTTCAATCTGTAGTGAGACTGCCGCAATTGGCATCAAGCAACCGTTCAGTGACTGGTTCTCTAAAAATCCCACAAATCCCACCCAGTTCACACGACTCTTGGTATTTATTGATCAGCTATTTTTTAGAAATATATATTTTGAGTCAACGTAATATTAAAATAACGGTTCCCATTCAAATTGGTACCAAGCCGCTTGTTGTTTCAAACAAAAGCTATGATTATGATTATGATTATGATTAGTATACAAACTTTGTAATAAAATTTGTAAGTGGTTATTATTGTTACTAAAAGGATAAACATTGCAATCGATAGTTAAAATTTTTGTACGAAAATCTGGTAGAGAAATATTAAGAGGAATGCATGAAAAGGCATATGAAAGCAAATAATAAATAATTCCTATCGAAATGTTGTAGAAAGTCTGATTGTTTTGACTAATACTTTAAATAAAAAATTCGAAGCATTAGAAAATAAAATGGAATGAATTATAAAAATTTATAACAATAAATAAAACAAAATAATGTCCACGAAATGCTTATTTGACCTTGATCAAAAAATCTCTATATGATATTCCGGTGATCAAATAAGTGGACAATCAATTCTGATTACGACAAAAGAGAAAAATATTAAAGGTAGGAACGGCAACAAAATTGAAGTTAATAGTTGTCCCTTGGAAAGCAATTGGAAAATATAATAAGTCTAAGGTGAGTAGACATTCATTTTTGTTTATTTTTCCACCATATAATAATAATTATAATTTGTATTATTCTTTTCTACTGTTTTTAATTAAAAATTAATAATATATTGGAGCCAATTATATTAAATTATAAAGCACTTTTTCACTTTCTTCAGGTTCCATTTCATAGTAGAGATACCGAGGGCGATAGTTTTCTCTTTGTCCCGACATGGCATGCTTATCGGCTTTATTTGGATTTGTAACTTTCATAAATTCGGCTTCTCGAAAATTTGTGGCTATTAAGAAAAAAAAATTAAGATTTTCAATAAACTTAAAATCAAATATAAATTTAACACGCTTACCCAGCGAGCTCATGGAGACGCTTAAGTGGCTTAAATTATTTATTTGCATTATTTGCTCTGAAGTTGGTGTCTGTGGTGGGGCAGTACCTGTAGCCAGTATGCCCAACATATTCAAATCATCCATTGAACGTGCCACACTAAGCGATGCTACGCTGCCCGCCAGCGCGCCTGGTCTATTGACGGACTGTGATGGTAAATATTTCGGTTCGTTACTTGTCATCGATATGCTGCCAATTGTTATAGGTAACTGAGCTTGAACAGTTCGTTTGGCCTGCGTTGTACATACGAGTACTTCCACTTCATACTCCAATTGTAGACACTGACATTCGGCAACGGTGAGCGTGGGTGGTGTAATTGGCACTTCCAATGTCTGCAAATGTTGCACTAAGCTCGCCTTAGACTCGGCACCCAGACTGCTGAACATATGTACACTCGTGACCAAATTTCGTCGTTCCAATTTGGACTCACGACGTTTTTGCTTATGCATGCCCAAATGCATCGTTAGTAGATTTAATTTGTAGATCAATTCAGTGAGCTTCAAGTGTTGTGGATTGTGTATGCGCACATGCACTGATATACACTCACCGGGCGCATAACCTTCACGTGGTATATTCAATTCCAATTGTAATGGTCGACGCCAAAACTTCGTGCGTGAAATGCGTTCATTTTGTTGCAAATCACGTGCATTCGCTAATACACACGTCTGTTCACGTAAGTCACGCAAACGTTCAACGGCTAGCGTGCGTGAGTAAAGTACGTGACGTTGTTTGGCGTGCGTTGTGCACATGAAAACCTGTAATGTGTAACGTATGTGACCGTGTTCACCCTCAAAAGAACTGGGACACTGATCCGGCAGTCTTACACTAAAATCATATTGATAGACACCGCTATCGATTATCTTTTCTGTAGCTCCCTCTGAGCCAATAAAGTAATTTATTGTCGATAGATAATCCATACGATTTTCAAATGTCATGGCTGGTTTGGCCGCTTTTGAAGTCAATTGTTGTTGATTTGTTTTGGATTTCCTTTGTTTTTCTTTCTGCTCCTTTGACGGTTTTATCCATGATGTTGCCGCATAGCCTGAGACCTCCAAGCCAAGTGCTAAACAATAAATTCATTTAATTCGATTATACTTATTAAAGTAAGTTTCATTTCGTGAGTCACTTGATCATTTCATTAATCTTGCCTTATTGTGACTCATACGATAGTTATTTATTTGCCCACCTCTCATAAGCTCACGTTCCGGCAAATTGAGTGTTACTCGTCCAATAATTGTCTCGCCAGCATAGAAGAAGCCACGCGGATTTTCCAAATGTAGTCCACAATGCAAAGGCATTTTATTTTGTGTCTTAAAATTATTTCCGTGCCTTCTGTTTGCTAACAATTTTTTTACTCAACACGATCGATTTGTTGTTAACACTTTCACTACCAATTTTTGTCTGTTAGTTGTTCACAAAAATATTTAGATTAAATACGACCGGCCATAATAATAATTTCAATTCATTGGCAAGGGCTTATCAACATTTAACAGTTGCATTTTTATCTTATCACGCATTTATTGTGCGTTTATAGTGTGCGTTTTACTTAACAGCCTATAACAATAACTGATATTATAGATTTTTGTCATTTTGCTTATTAAATGTATACAGAAATCATAGAAAGTTTGGTATTTAGTTAATATTGTTTACTGGAAAACAAATGTCCTGCCAGAGGGCAATGTGACTTAGTGATTCTTGAGTTCACACTTATGCTCGCCTTAAACGACCTTTTAATTCTTATTATTGTACTATTGTATGTCACCACTAATAATTGATTTACATAATGCGCCCTTTGATTTTTCCATAATGCGTCATCACTCAGCTTTAAGCTTTCAACAGAAGTACGACAAATGATTTTGTAGCACGCAGCTTTGAGTGTATTATGCTGAATTTAAACAAAGCTTTGATGTTAAATGCTAGCGACCGTTATGACCTTATAAACAAAGTACAAGAACAAAGAAATGAAATAATGTTGAAAAAAGGAAAATGTTTATTGTCCACAGTTAATTTTATGCTTTTGCATGGTTTTTCTTTTTTTTTTTTAATACGTGGAGTATAAATAATTATTATAGTTTTGTAAATATTTATATATATATTACAAGGCTAGTGAATACACAAACGGAGGTTTTATATAGTATATAATAAATAATATACAATATAGACGGCAGAATGGCAAAGGATGGATTATACTTATTTAGTTATTGCATTGTTGTAGTACAATAATTGGCAGATCTGAACACTTATTATTACTCATTGTTATTATTTGTGTAATAATTTCATTTGGTTTCTATTATTATTTTTAAAGTTGTGCCTCAGCCTGACCCTGTACAGGAGCATTGCCATTTGTTTCGTGATCTTCAACTTCCATAATGCCACATATAGAGCCAAAAGTCTCAAGACTTCTGCCAGTATGATCGGTGTCCAGTGAACCATATGAACGATACAAACGCAAATCCAAGGCAGAGTCCTCAGAACCATGTGTCGCCTGCGCAGTGCCAATAAATGTGCTAAAACCGGGAAAATGTGGCAAATTAATGCGGTGCGTGCCACGTTCGCCATTTGGTTGGCTCTCCAAGGTCTGTTGACTGCCCAGCGTAGCGTAGCTAAAGGAAGGCGGCACTAACAACCATGCGATGAAATTTGTACATATGAACAAACAAACAAACAAATAAAACAAATTACACAAATTTGTTACAATTATTTGCAAAGCACATTCAATTGCTACTCACAGCAACTGTCATATGACGGCGGCTCATCGTCTTCCAGCACCTGATGCACCTCCGCCACTGTCGTATTCGGTTCATCTGCACCATCGGTCTCGGCCGTCGATGGCTCATGCGGCGTCACACGTTCTATGTGACGACGACGCTCCGGTGTGCGTATGCCGTTGCCCCGCTGTGGCTGTCTTGTGCGTACCGTGTCACGCAGCGCATGCAATGGCGTCGTGCCGATAACAATTGGCACCGATAATTCACTATCGTAATGAAAACAACCAGTCTTCATGCGTATGTGTAATGTATAATGTAAGAACACAATATAATTCGGATTCAATGTTGAACGTGGCGTATCCAAAGGCACACAAATGCTCGCCGTATACAAACGCTTCGATAGACGTAGTGTACGCTCCGTGATGGCCTCCTTTGTTAGAGTTTTTGTATAAAAATTACGCTTCACGGGCTTGCGCGAGAGAAAAACAAAGTGTTGCTTTATCGATACCTCAAGGCCAATGATATCGTAATGCGGCGACTGATTGTCAACCTCAACAGTAAAGGGTATATCCTGTAGTGGTGTAAAACCCGAAGCTGGCAGCGAAAGACTTGAACAAATTGGACCCGAAATGCATGGCCAATGGCAGAGATACTTGATATTCTCATCCTTAACGGGCAACTAAATATATATGTATGTGTTGAACAATTCTTTACTATATAATAATACGCAAGGGTCTTTCAAGCCCTTTCACTCACCGCATATTCTGGATTAAAGTTTAAATCCAAAGTCTGTACAATTGTTATAGGCTTGCGAAAGGTCTCATCGAAACCCCATGGCTTATCAATGGTCAATGTTATATTGTAAGCAATATGCCCGTAAGGTCCTTTACATGAACTCGGGCAATTCGGCGGTATGCGTACGGTTAGCACATAAACATGTATGCCCGCACGATAGACCGTATTATCGAAGACATTTGTACGCGTATACAAGTATTGCTGATGTCCGGAATAATTCGCAGTCTCACTTTTGCCACTCATTGACCACTGCACTTTCGCTTCACCCTCCAGCGTCACATAGACCGCTGATGGCAAATAAAACGTTATAATAATCACAGTTTTTTGTATGTTGTAAGGGCGTGTCAAGAACCTACCATTAACACGTTTCACCTTATCCGTGCGCAATAGAATACGCCCACAAACATATTCGCCACTATTATAGACTGGATTTAGCCGATCCAATTCAAAAGCGCACGAGGTCGGCATACTACTGCTTGTTGTGCTCGTTCTCGCACCTGTCGTTTGTCGACGTCGCGCCACTTTTAATTAATTTTCAAACAAAAAGGTAAAAATTAAAAGAAAAAAAGAAAAATTTCAAATAATAAATAAAAATCGAATACGCAACACAAAAATATTTGGGCACTTTTTTTCCATCAATTTGGCGAATGCCAAAACACAACCGTACGCGCACAAATCTTATTGCTCTTTGTTCAAACGCTTGCAGCATCCTGGCGCTCATATGTGTATTCTCGCTCAGTCATTCACTCTCACTCGCTTGCTCGCCAGCTTATTTGCTCGCTCGCTTGCTCGCGCGTTAGCTCATACGCTTGCTCCTTTGCTTGCTTTCAGTTTCGTTACTTACAGTACAATGTCTATGCACGTTGTCGGGCAGGAGCTGTCGAGAGAATCAATAACTTGGCGCCTTGCGTCTGTGTAACTGTCTGGTCTAATATTTCAAAAAAATACAAAACCGAAATTACCAAAAAAACAAATAAAAACAAAAAAAAAAAACACTATTGTCCTTTAGATGCTCATACTACGACTCTCTTTGTTGGCTTGACGAGGCCATTGCTAGAGCACATCTCCACCTTATATCCATGAAGCTGTTCGCGTTATTTTGGCGGCTTTGTTGTTTATATTATTATTATTATTTATTTTTGGCAAAGGGGTGCTTGTCTTCCATCTATTGGGCCTTTTTGATTTTTGGCGGTTTGGCTTTTAATAGTTTCGCTCGCTTAATTTGTATCTGAGTTAGTAAGCTTGTTACGCTTTAAGTGCCTCGTTATGAGGCAAAAGGCTACGCATAATTTCTTGTGGTGAGTTTGTCTTCGGGCATGCTGATTGCTTGACTTACCGCTGTGTGGCTTGACTAACATCTTAATTAGCTTCATTTTTAACAAGTTTACTTTATGACTTGTAACAACAATTCAATACAAACAGAAACATTGACTAAGTCCAAGTGATGACCCTGACCTATTTCGATAGAATCTTTGTATTGTCAACTGCAGCTCATACATCTTACATTGTGCACTTCTGTGTACATATATGAAGTCTTTTTGTATATTGATAAATTATATGCAAACATAAAGACAAACAAAATGGGCTGACTTAGATACATTTACTTATGCCTCTGCCATAAATTAGCACAAAAGAAAAGAGGAAACAGAACGTGTTTAATAATATATGTATAAACGAATAGCTTTTTTCGAATTTATGTTTAATATTCAAAACAACATTTTAACTCAAAGGTTTTTATTTTCGAAGTTCATTTACCCAAGTCTTTTTCGTATGCCAAGTTCATTATCAAAATAATTGTTGCTTTTGAGTTGTATTATTATGATTATATTATTTTTTTTTTAAATTATAAATTAATATGAAACAGTCTCTTCTATAAAAAGACAAGTGTTTTTCGAACATTATTTTTTATTCGAAGTTAATTTATTTTTCGAAGACATTTCACTTCGTTTCGTAGCATAAAATTTGTTCGAAATAAACAATTCTATCGAATTTGTTCAAGTTAAGCTTTTAAAAATGATCAACTTTAATTGAATGAAAAATTTTTTTTTTTTAATTCTTTAAACTTGTTTTTCGATTAATTTTTGATTCAAAATTAATTTCTAATTAGGAACCAAAGACTAATTGAAACACAAGTACTCGCAACAGGTTTCTTTTTTTATGTTAACACAAGTATTTTGTTATTTAGCGGAACACGTATTATTGATTAACTTTTTTGTTTTATTTGAAATTCAATTCAAGCGCGAATGACAGAAAAACACCAAAACACGTTCGCACCGCAAAGTTTCGTAAAGACATTCGCCACAATCGCGTTTTCACAGGTAACTTTCTAAGCAACAATATTAGACATGAAATATTTTCGTATGCCGCTAAACATGAAGTAAAACACAACTTTTGAAATGTCATTTAATTATTTACGGCATAAGCAATTGCATGTAAATTTAATGACCCATGGTTTTTTTTCTAATTTTTAAATTAAATAATTTTTTTTTTATTGTTTTTTTAGCTATTAATTATAATTAAAATATATTAAAATGATTTTTAAACGTACTTTTAAACTAAATAGCAGAAACTACAATAAGAATCTTCATGAATATGAATGTTTTTTTTTTTTTGTTTTACAATTTAATACATGTAATTTAAAACAGTCTTGATATGCGATTGTCGCTCCAGTTGCAATAACTTATTACGATCGCTGAAATTCGTTTCATTATTTTCACCTTCAGTGCAGCTGTTTTCCGCAAGCCAAACGCTCAGCGGACATGTTGAGCCAAGTGAATCGCCATCGTATTCAGACTGTGTGATTGTATTGGCTGCGTGCGTGAGGCAAATGTAAAGAAAAGAAAGCAAATCAATGTCAGTTATTCAATCCTATACAAATGAATGCTTAATTACCCATATTGACAAAACAACAATACTCATCATTATTGTATTCAATGTCATCCTCATCATTGTGATTAGCATTTTTTGTATTTAAAGTTAAGCTAAGTTGTGCATCAACTGCTGCTGTTGCACGCAACTGTGGCAACACAGTGCCAATGTACAGTGGCAGCACGAGTTGCTCATAGGCCGACGACGTTGAAGCAGCGTGACTGATCGCCTCCAAGTAGTAAGTAATGTGTAAGAAATCACCGCCGTAGACCGTCATAATGGGCGTGGTCAACGGCAAGTGTAGTGTGCCATGTGTGCGTTGTTGTTGTGAGTCTAGAACGCGTACAAAGCGTTTTGTCTTCGCCAACGGTTGCACGCTGCGACACAACACCGACTGACACAGACGCACGGCATACTTCATGGGATAGGCGCAACTTTGCTTGCCCAGCCGCACGCGATAATCAACACGTTGGCCAGGCACATAACCACAACGTGTTGTACTCAGCTCAAGCGCATCGTTGGCCACCGATTTCATGCAAGATTGCTCCAGTGCCTGCAGCTCGATGCGATTTTTGATTATTAAGCGTTGCTTAAAGACTTTGACATGTTTTGTTTTGCGTTCCAGACTGACTTGCAGTGCGTAACTGATCTCGCCATTTGGCAATTTACATGTGGCCGGCAACGTCGTGGGCAGCTCAAAATTGAAATCGAAGGCATAACGATTGTCGGACTTCAATTGCAATGGCAAACTTTGAAGTGTCACAGTTTGCCGTACAAACTCCTGTACGCCAGCGTAGTTCACCAATGTGCGACTATTGTATGCGCACGAGTCGTTGTGTTCAATTGTAGGCGTGGCCGTTACCTCTGACCAAGCGCAAGTACCCTTGCCGAGTAGTGTGATTCTGATAGCTGTAAATGTCATACAATTTGCTTAGTTACAAGAGCGACTAAACTAAACCTTGTTGAATGTCAACAATTTTGTTTATTTTTATATTTTATCTAATCACAGACACAATTAGCATGTCAAACAGCACAAATTCATTAGCTAAATGAAACGCGTATCATATCAGCTAATCTCATGTCAAATAAATCATAAAGTTTTCCATGATTTCTCATTTCACTTAATAAAATTCTGAAAAATCACGCTTACTTACCTTCGAGCTGTGCCGGCTTGCGACCAACCGTGGCTAGAGAAATGCCACCCGAGATACGTTCGCCATTATAGAATATTGGCGTCACGCGTTTGAAATTAAACTGGCAGCTTATTGGCATTATTACTGTTATTAAGCGTATGATTGTCTATAATTCTGTCACTCCAGCTTTCAGTCGGTCTGTCTTGCTGGCTATCAAACAGTGTTTTGCACACGCGAATTTTGCATGTATAAAAATTACATACAAAAATTACAACAACAGCAAATATTTCACTGCACTTGGTTTGGTTTGTTTTTTTTTAAACAAGTAACTGTTTTTATTTTTTTTTTTGTTACCACATTTGCCAACTTACAGTGAAAGAAAGCAAGAAAACGCGCAACAACAAAAAATATAAATAAATAATTGAATCAAGTTGTGCTGTTGTCGACGTTCGAACGCCAACTGTTGCATTTGAGTTGAGATTTGCTGACAGCAAAGCAAAACTTTTTCATATTTCGAGCATCAAATCAGCCAACAGAAATTGAAGCGTGCGCGTGCAAAAAGCCGACAACAACAACAATGCATACGAAACACAACAAATGTCATAAAGAAACACAAAAAACAAAAAAGAAGGAGAAAAAACACAACAAATTAAGATAAACAAAAAAATAAGTATTATTTATATTATGGTTTCGTTTTTATTTCTGCAAGTCGACAAGTCTGTCAAGTAAATTATTTTCTTCGGTTGTTTTTAATTTCAATTATTTATTTTTGTTAAATTCTTATTATTTGTTTACTTAATTTTTATATATTTTGTTATTTTATTTATTGTTTTGACAGTTTACAAAAAATGTTGTTGAACTTTCATTAAGTATATATTTTTTTTAAATTAATAAACCCGCAAGCCAAAACTCAGAAGAACTGTTTGCCATATGTTAGCGAAATGTCGATAAACAGGCTATTTTTTTTTCTATAAATTAATTATGCTTTTGCTTGCCACAGTTGCTGCAACATGTTGCAAGCAAGCTACTGATCGCTGCAAATGAAACCATAAGCTGCCACTTGGTCATGGTGGGAAGCCTGTTAAGTGTCAACAAACTGGTTCTAATCGCAATATTGCTACTCCGAAGGGATTCTTATTTTTACTCTTTATGAGTCTTTATTACGCAAGCTTCTTTTGTCGTTCGCTGATAACAAAGCAGATACAGTGAAGCCATGCAAAAATGACAATTGCACGTATTAAACCAATCTGGAAAAATACTATAATATTTATTTTAAGAGTTGTTGATATGAAGTTCTGGATATTTTTTATTGAAATGATGTAAAAGAAAGAAAGCAAAGGATTCATTTGTGAATGCTGCAAAAACTTGATGAACTGTTTTGAACTTGAACACTTAAAAGATAAGCATTTGTCAAAATATATATTTTGTGTATGAAAACAACACTTTACTGTAGTTCAATCAAGCACCAACATTACGTTGCGTGTTTGTTTGAAGAACCTGTTTTGCAATACTTAGGTTTTTTTTGCCCTTTGTTAAGCATTAAAATCATTGCTAATTTATTGTTTACTGATCTACATCTAAGATCCAGATGCATGCAGTAATTTCCAATTATTTGTTTCGCGACTTTGAAGAGATGACTATGTCATCTAAGGGAAAGCATAACAACTGTTGAAAGCAAGTTAATTGTGTTGAGCTATGATTTTACACAAATACATTTTATTTATGATATAAAATATCAGCGAAAAATGTTGAGAATTTTGTGTAAGCAGTTTCCGTCTGGAACGTCTGGATTATCGTAATGTATTTTAAAAGCGAAAATTTTGTTTTTTGATACAAATTGCGCATTCTTACACACACAATAATATCGGTTTGTTTTTTGCTACAAAATAAATTATTTTTGCTTTATTAAAAGTAAAATTACAACAATTGTTTCACAAAAAAAAAAATAATATTTAATAAAATTGATTAAAACGATCTGTTTGGTTTTATTTGAGTTTTATTTTATTTCGGCTTTTTATTTATCATTTTATTCTTAGCAGTGACTTTGGAAAAAATACATTATTGCTTGCGATTTCATTCTGTTTACTTTTGGTATTTTGTTTTTGTCTTTTAATCTTCGAACTGTTCTTAAAGTTATTTTCTGAACCATCTTTGTTTCTTATGCGTTTTTATAATTGTTTTTTCGACTCATTCATATGCAAATATGTATTAATTTTGTTTTTTTTTTTATAATTTGTTTTTAAAGTTTTTTTTTTAATTCGTTCGACCTAAATGTATGTAAATAAACACTGGAAATGAACTGATTTGTTTAATGAATTGAGTTTTTTTTTTTTTTTTGTTAACTTTTTTGTTTATTTTTGAATTTTTTAAAAAACAAGTTTTAGTTCTGATTTCACTTCAATATGCTTTCGGTTGTATAATTGTTAGTTTAATTACTATAATTTTGTTTTTCATTGCTTATAACATAATTTTGGTTTCTGTTTGTTTGTGAAAAATTGTGCAATTTGTCGCTTAGGCATTAAAGTATGTAAAACATTTGTTTGTTTGCTGCTTGTAAATTTTATTAATATTTATTTTTAATATTTTCGCTATGTGCATTTTCGACAACAAGGAAGGAAGGAAGAGTAAAGAGTTGAGTTAACTGTTTTTCGCTGTAGAATATTTTGTAATAAATTTTGTTAATTTTTTTTTTATGCTATTAAAAATTTCATTTAACTAAAAGTTTTTGTTTTTTTTTTTTTGGTTCAATAAATTTGAGTTTTAAAAATTTTGTTTGGAAACATGAAAAAATAGTTCATATCATATACGATTTTGTTAAGTGGCACTTTTGTACAATTTCATTTAAGTTATAATTTATATCTTTTTCTTTGCTTTGTTTTTTTTTTTTTAACCTTATTTCGTATTCAAAAAAGCTTAGCTTAGCGACATTGTTGAACTTTTTATAAAAAAGATTTAAAGTTTGTCATTTATTTTTGTTTTGCTTTTTTGGCTTAAAACTAATTTTCATTAAATTTTCACGCTTTGATTTTATTTTTATTATTTTATTTTTATTTTTATTTCTTATCGTTGCGCAAAATGCTAACAACGAAATTGGACGCTGTTGCCGACGACCTCATTGTCACCGCTGCCGACATTGTTGTTGTTGTTGTTGCCACTTCGATTGCCGCTGCTGCTGCCGCCGCTGTTGTTGTCGCACTTCCTGTTGCTGCTTTATGCATCACTTCCGTTTCCTCAATGGCAGTTTCCGTTGGCAAAGCAATGCGCAGCTGCGTGTTCGATGCATCGTAAAGCGTCTCTGTGGGCGTGCGTTTGTGTTTTGTACGGTTTGGTTTTGGGTTGGGGGCGTGTAAAGGGCGTAAATTAATGAAAAAAATTTGCACATTAATCAAGTGTTGTATTAAGCTTTCAATAAATGAAAACAAACAAAAAAAAAAACAGTATAAAAGTTGTTGTAATAAATGAAAATTTAATAAAACATTTTCAAATTACTTGAATAAAATTAATTAATTAATTATAATTAGTAAAAGTTTTGTTTGTTTGTTTTTGTTAATTCTATGATAATGTGTTGGCATAGTAATTGTTGTTTTTGTTGTTGTGTTGTGTTGCATAAATATTTCTGATAAAATTACATTTTATAACATTAAATACGCAGGCAGGCAAAAGTTGTTTGAAGTTGTAAGTTTCGTTAAAAAAAAATGACGCTTAAAGTGTTTTTGTGTGTGTTTCAATACGTTTTTTAATAATGCAGAGCGCGTGCAAATTTTGTTGTAATAAATTGATTATTCAAAAATTTCTTTAACTAACTACGGTTTTTTTTTTTTTTTTTTTGTGGCTTAAATATAATTTTAAATAAAGCAAAAAAATTGAGTTGAAACAATTTTCAAAAATAATCTTTTGTTTTTGGTTTTTTTTTTTTGGATTTGTTTTGTATGCTTAATTGTCAGATTCATTGGAATCATCACTACCAGGCGGTATGGTCGGCGTCTCATAGTCATAATAGACTGGATAACGCGGCTTAAAAGGTTCACTCTTGCCTTGCGTGGAGGACATTATGCTGCTCATGCTGACCGTTGCCAAATAGTCGACATCATCGTAAAATTTTTCGCTCAATGCCATGGCATCTTCATAAGAGGGCGGCACTGTAAGTAAAACGTTTGTTTGAAAGAGTTAGCAGGCTGATGGTTCTTGATATATAGAGCACATACTCATTGGTATATAGTCCGGCGGATTATCGCTGTCCGTAACGTGTATCGCTGGCATTAAGGCAGCGCCAGTTGGCGTTGAAGATGACGTCGTTGAAGACGCTGACGTCAACGTCATTGTCGGCAGTGTTGCACTGACTAAACGTTGTGCGTGTGTTTGTAGTGGCTGTTGTTGTTGTAGTTGCTGTTGTTGTCGAGGTGTTGTATGTAGCCGCTCAATGTTGTTGTTGTTATGTTGCTGATGACGTTGCATTTGCTGTTGCTGTTGTTCACATGCCAAGATCGCTGCCGCTGCTGTGGCCGTTGCTGCTGCCGCTGCCGCCGCACTGCCTGTCAGATTATTTGCCGTCGCACGCGGACGCGCTGTTAATGCGCTTGAGGTTATTTGTAAATTTTCACTAACTACATGATGCTGCTGTTGCTGCTGATTGAAACGCAGCAAAGCCTCCGGACTATCCATAATCGGTATACTACCAATGGTCAATGGTATTTTCAATTTCATTTTCCAATGGAATTCCGTTGGATTAACAATAATCTTAATCGAATAATTAACGCTAATTGGACAGGTTGGCTTCACCGACGTCGGCGGTATCGATGGCAGATCCAAATAGCCACGATAGACTTTACGCGACCAACGCAAAACGTTGCCAAATTGCTTACGCGCTATCAAATGCTTATCATAACGATATTCATGTTGCGGATCATGCGACTCATATGTCACCTCTTGCTTTAGTTTCACCTCACAAGCGGTTATGTCAATCGATGACTCATTGTTGATGTACAGCACGAAATGGATTTTCTGGCCGGGCGCATAGCCGCAATAGGGCGTTGAGAATTTCACCGTTAGTGGACCCGTGGGACAGCAAAAACTCCAGAAACGTTTACGATCGAGTATTTCCAATGGCACCTGTGTGTGTGTGTGTGTGAGATATGTATAAATTTGCAAATGTATGCGTTTAACATGTTACTCACCCTATAAAGCGCATCGGCATTCAAGTCTAACGGTTGTATTACCGTAAATGGCAATTTGAAGACCTTGGGATAACGCGCCGGCCGCTCGATTGTCGTTATGATCTCATAATGGATTTGTCCATATTTGCCATCGAACGATGTTGGCAAGTTCTCAGGCAGTATGACATGAAACGTGTATGAATAATCGCCCGCCGGCCAATCCATGCACGAGTTGCTCGCACATGTGCCCAGCACATATGAACGCGACGATAGATAGGAGCGATAGGCGCGGCACATGGCACGTTCGCTGTCGCGCGGATAACCTTTTTTTATCCAGCGTATCTTCGCATAGCCGCTAACGGTGACATGGATGCCTACAAAAAATAATGCGAAAATATAAGAAAAAAATAAATATGCATTCAAGAAATTTATTTAGCTTAGACAACAAATCAAATCTTTGCATGACAAAGCATACATTAACGGTCTGTGGCGTCTTGTATTGAATTGCATGAAAGATTCTATGTAAATCAGCAAAAATGTTACTCAGTTTACCTTCCTTACACAACATTTTATTTGAAACGTTCGTTTATATTTTAAATTAAATAAAACAATTATTGGCTTGCATTAAACAACAAAGCAGACATTTAAGAAGCTCATTGTGAGACATGAAGGCGCTTAAATTTAAAACGTTCATTGAGTAAAACTTAAAAAAAAGCCAAAACCGAAAAATAGGCTTATAAAATTCAACACGCCGAGGACGACGGTTTTTAACGAGTTCATGGTTAAACTGCATGAAAATGGCGGCATGCCAAACTCAAAATACTATGCAAGGAAAAGTGTATGTGGCTAAAAATAGCAGCAAACGATGTCAACAGCAGACAAAAATAACAAAGAACACTACACCAAATATAATGCTGATAGCTAATAAACTAATGTGGCACAAAATAAGCGTAAAATTGCATTAAGCCAACAATGTCAAGTTGCGCAGATTAATTGCAGCGGAAATGCAATGACAGCGTACATTTTGAAAGTTAATTTCACTGTGAGTCAGAAATATTACCATAAAATATTATAACAATCGGTCGGGCAATCATTGCTGTGCTGCTTGGCCACTCATTTAAATAATACTTGTTGTTGTAGTTGCTATTGTCCTTCTTGACTGCGCTAATTGCAGTTAATTTCCATAAAGCGTACAACGTACAACAACAAAAGTCACTTTCCGTCATGTGTTTACCGATTGCAACAGAATTGATAAGCGTTTCAATGAATGCATGCGACACGCATGCTATTTTTACATACACAACACAACACAGCAGAGCACCGCCACCAACCCTTTACCATACACCATGCCTTGCGTCGCGTCATCTAAAAAAAACGCCCCATGAGTCATGTTTGCTTACATTTTCTAATAATGTATGTTGAATGGTGTGCTGATTGTCTCACTAACTGTTCGTCTGTCCGTCTGTCCAACTTTCAACTATAGTTTGCTCACCTTTAACACGTTTTGTGGCATCAACGCTGAGATCAACAATGCCGGAGAGCTCCTGTCCCGCATAGTAGACACCTTGTGGATTATTATCAAACGATATAAGGCACTCAATGGGCATATATTTTTGTTAGGAAATGTTTATAATGCACAAATCTTTTTTTCTTTTATTTTTGCTTATTTTATTATAGTAATTTTTTTTACTTTTTTTTTATATTATACTAATTTCAACACGTTATTCTTTGTTGCTGCTGCGGTCTCTTCACCACAAACACCACAAACACCGCAACCGACGACCGTCGATACCTTCAAAGCACACAAATAAGACACATACACACACAAACACTGGATCTTTTTTTTTGTTGTTTTTTTTTTACTACTGCTTTTATTTATTGGCCTTTGCTCTTTTTGCCAAACTTTTTTTTTCCTTTCTTTTAATTCTCGTGCCTGCCGTTTAACCCAGTTTTACACACTTTACGCAAATACTTTTCTGTATTATGGCAAGAAATGCCAACAAGATTTTAACGTGCAAATTAATTTTATAATATAATTTTGTTGATTTTTCACAAATTTTAACCAAGAATTTTCTATAGTACTCATACGCTCCGTTGTCTCGTTTACTATACTTTTATGCGCTCCGCACTCACGAACGTCCAGCAGCCATTTGCCTACTTTTCGGCTGAACTAAACAAAACTGTGCTGTGCTGTGCTGTGTGTGTATTGTTTCTTTTGTATCGCGACATGTCATCATCATCAGGCGGGCTGACAGTCAGGCGGGCAAGTGAGGCCACCACCAACAATATCTTAATATTAGTTCAAATATTCGCAAACATATATACACAGACACACACACACACATACATATACATATGTGCTCACAGTAATATTTTCTCATATTTTTAGTTACTCACAATATTTTGCCAAAAACGTACTAATTTCACACTCACGCTCTCTCTCTCTCTCTTAGTCGTTTAATTCAAGTCTAAACATTTTTTGTCTTACTTTTTGTTTAAAAACAAAACAACGCAGCAAACAAAAACAATAAAAGCGTGAGCGAAATGCACATAGCCGAAGAGCGGAAACTTGTTAAAGAGAGAGAGAGTCTTTTAGTAACAGTGAAGCAAAGTAGAGCGTCTGTTTGACAAACAAGTATACGCACAGCTTTTGCTGTTAACTAACTTAGCCTATGTTAAGTGAATTATCACTGAACATGCGCTAGTTCAATGCTAGAAAGTGACATTTATTTTTATTTTTAATTTTTCGTGTTTTGTTTTGTTCGCGTATTCTTTGACGCACATGCTGCAGTGTAATGTTGACATGTGCGTCATTTCATGCATGATAAAATCATTTTAAAACTACAAAATTTATAAATAATTAAGAAAAGACTTGAAATATACAATAAATGAAAGAAATTATTTAAATTGTTTTAAATTCCTTGTTGTTTCATTAATCAAAATAACATTTTATATGAAGTATCATTTCAAGTATTGTTTCATAACTAGCCAAGCAAAGCAAAGCCGCTATCAGCTGTTATCAAGCACAAAGCATAATCGGAGTGATAAGCTTTACTGCAACCGAATTAAATCAAATTTAACAAGTACGTTTGTCTAATTTACAAAATATTATTAGTTGTCGGCACTGAGCTGTGCAAAATTCTTTCAAACAGTGCGTTTTCTGCTACGTGGCCTACACAGAATGAGTGCACAACAAAGCGCCGTCAATTTGTCAGGTAAAATTGCCGGAACGCATATAAAACAATGCACACTTATAACGAGCACACATACTGTTACAGCACTACGCCTCAAATACCGTGAACGCACAGAGACTTTGCTTGAGCAGAACCTTAAGGTCAAAGAACCCATAAGCGTTTTTCGTGAGTGGCTCAACGATGCGCTGCAAACGCCGGAATTATATGAGCCAAATGCGGCGAGTCTTGCCACTGTAAGCGCGTAAGTTCAACACATAATACATCAATACACACACACACCTCTACATACGTACATATATACGCAGCGAGGGCAAACCCTCAAATCGTTTTGTGCTGATCAAAGATGTCACCGATGAGGGCTTCACATTCTTCACCAACTATGGCAGTCGCAAGGCCAGCGATATTGCCGCCAATCCCAATGTGGCGATAACATTCTATTGGCTGCCACTGCACCGCAGCGTACGCATCGAGGGCGTGGCCACGAAAATATCCGAAGAAGCTTCAACCAAATATTTCCATGAGCGACCGCGTTCAAGTCAAATTGGCGCACTGGCAAGCGCACAAAGCACAAAGATACCATCACGCGCACATCTCGATCAGATCGAGTCGAAGCTGAAGGCTGACTTGGGCGCCGATAAGGTTGTGCCGTTGCCCAATTGGGGTGGCTACTTGGTGCGCCCCGCACTGATTGAGTTTTGGCAGGGGCAAAGCGACCGGCTGCACGATCGCATACGTTTTCGTCGTGGCGCTGATGCCGAGAAGGAGGCAGATGGTCAGTTGGTGCACCTCGGCGAGCAGGGTTGGGTGTATGAGCGTTTGGCGCCATAGATTTAACTGTTGTGCGTTAGGCTTGATTAATTGCTTTTAAAATGATAAATGTTTTGCATTTTGTTTTTTTGTTATATCAATAAAAATAAAGAAAACTTTTAATTGTTAAGAATATTTTTCAAAAGTGACAATTGTCAGAAAATTATTTCCTTTGTTTTGGCATGAATAATTCAAAATTACTACCATCTTCTATTACGAAGCTATGGCGCGCAGTGTCGCCAAGAAAAGGTTAGTCGACAAGCACGCTATAAAATGCAAGTACTCATCTTCTTTTGTTTTCTCTCAGTAGTGCGCATAGTACCACTGTATATGGACAGATTCCTCACTGTTAAGGAGCCGCACATACTCTTTCTGAGTTGGTTTCACCAGGCACTGGAACAGGCGGCACACTTGAAACCCTATCTGGCCTGCTTGGCCACGGTAAACGGGTAAGTTGTTATTTAAGCCTTTTCTTGACTTCAACTTCATCCGCCTGCATTTAGTGCTGGTCGTCCGTTTGCACGAATTGTAAAAATTGAAGATCTTAATGAGAATGGCTTAAAATTTTATACATCCTATGCCAGTCGTAAGGCCGGCGAACTGGCACTCAATCCCAACGTGGCTGTAATCTTTAATTGGCCACAAATCGGTCGATGCGTGCGTATCGATGGCATTGCAAAGCGCACAACGCTCATGGAATCAACAGCACAATTTCGCCGTTATTCACGCGAACGTCAGCTAAGCATTTGTGCACGTCAGAATGGCGACACATTGCTCAAAAGAAATTTGATTGACAAGGCAGTCGATCAATTGTTATGTCTATTCAACAAGTATGAACCGCTGCCCATGCCGCCCAATTGGGGCGGTTTTCACATTGAGCCCAAAATGTATGAGTTTTGTGAACTGAAAAGCAGCTCAAGTTTTCCGCGTTTGCGTTTCCATCATGGCGAGAAGGTAATTAAGTGCATTAGCTGTAAGTGCTTAGCATAACTGTTTGCATACTTTCAGGCAAATGATATGAATAAACTGTATGAAGGCGCAAATGGTTGGTGCTACGAGCGTTGTGTTCATTGAATGTTTATTCAAAATAATGTTATGCACGCAAAATGCAAATATCAATAATTCTTTATAAATGATTTATATTTAAAACAATCACTCAACATAATTAAACAATGAATAAAATAAATAATTAAAAAAGAATACATTTATAATACTTTGCAGTTTCTCATATTTATTAAATCGCTTGGGATATCACACATAAATTGCACACATGCAAAATCACACAAAAACGCCGACACTCAAAAGTATGCAACGAAGCGTTAAGTGTAATGTCCTCTGGGCACATGTGCAGGGGCACAAGTGGAAGGAAGACACAGCAAAGTATAAAATAAAAAAAAACAACAAACAAAAAACAAACTTGCAAAAGCGTAAACAAGTTTGACATGAAAAAGAAAAAATATCAAAATAAAGACGACGCACACACACACACAAAAAACACGTATAAAACATGCCGCACGTTTCATGCCAAAACACTTGGCCAAAAACTTGTAGCATATCACAAGGCTCAAGAATTTTTGTTTTTTTTTCTTTTACGTTTACGTTTTGTGTATCTTCTCTTTCGTTCTTTGCTTTACTTCTTTTTTCTGTACATTTATTTTGCATTTCTTTGTTTTGCTCGAGCAGTCGTTGACGCCAACGACGCCGCCTCAGACTTGAACTCTCACTGAGAGCGTGCTGAGCACTCAAATGCTTTCAATGGCAGAACACTTGGCGTGGCTCGGCGTGGCTTGTGCGAGAGTGTACAAACGCAAGAGACCGCAATGGTTATTTAGGATAAACCGAATATAATTGGTTAATGTTAAAAATTTAGAGTTGTCAACTAATAAGCAAGAAGGAAAAACATTTTTTTTTAAAGAATTTTATTTTTTAATTTAAAGAATTCTTTTATGTCTCTAAAAAAAATTAATTTTTATTTTAATTTTTTTATTATTTTTATTTATTAAATCAAAAACGAACACAAATGCTTGTACATAAATTTTTAACTTGCCCAATGCGCATAAAAAAAATTAGTTAAATTATACTTCAGCGCTGTGTGAACTCTGCTTTCTAGCGAAAAACGCAACGCCAGCAATCGCAACAATCACAAATTGCATTCAATTACTATAAAAGTCAACACACTCCGTTGCGATTTCAATGCAATCATTCGCTCTTGGTTCGCTCTTTGTTCGCTCAATGCTTACGCGACGCTTATCCTGTCGGCAAACCCAAAAAAGCACACACCGAAAATGTTTGCCTTGCCAAGTTCTATCAAAGATATTTTAGCTCATTGTGCGCAGTGAGGGTTGCCGACTCGTCTCGTTCGGTGCGTATCGTTGTCGCACAACGTCAAGAAACAACGAGCCATGTCGTTCTCGTCTAAAAGCGAGCTAAATTAATTTGTGTTGTTAGTGTAGCGTAACAAATACTACAACAATACAACCAATGAACGCAACAACGAACACAGCAACAACAAATACAACAAACTTTAATGTAACAACTCCAATAACAACAACAACAAAAACAATTATTGTACAACTTGCATTGTGAACACTTTTTTTTTGCAACGGTTGTAACTCCTTTTTTTACTACTAAAACAATGGAAAAAAATAGAAAAAAAAAACAATATATGTGAAATTAGTGATTTTATAAAGAACTTTTGCTAAATTGACTTAATTAAATAATTAATTAATTAAAATTTATTAATAAAAACAAATAAATACAGTTGATAAACAAATATTGTTAGTTAGTGTATTTTTCGATATTTATAAAAACAAATTACGTTTTTTTACTAAACATTTTGTAATTGTAGCAAAAGTTGTGTGTTTATGTAAAGCCTGAAAGTATGCTATGGAAAAAAGAACAATGAACAAAAGTAGCCGCATATATAACATTTCAAATGAAATATGTTATATGACTTTCTAGGCTTGACGACAACAACAAAAACAACGACAAAAACAACAACAACAACAACAACAACAATCATATCGTTGACAACATAAAGTTATAATAAAAATTTATGCTCAAACGAAAAACCATCGATAGAACGAAAAGTGCTAGAAAGCAAAGACGAGAAGAGCAGTGAGGTCGGAAGTAGTGTAGTGAAGACAGAGTTGGGTGCGCTTAGCTACGGAGCGACATGTCTACGCTGTATTATGCTCGTATTT
Source organism: Phortica magna (assembly GCA_037044515.1). Classification (NCBI taxonomy): domain Eukaryota; kingdom Metazoa; phylum Arthropoda; class Insecta; order Diptera; family Drosophilidae; genus Phortica; species Phortica magna. The sequence continues at coordinate 32,331 of JBAMBP010001730.1, forward strand.
TCGGTCATTGTTGCCAACAAGCCGCCTATAAGCATGCAACAATAGCAAAATAAGAAAAACAAATTCTTAATAAGACAAACACAAACAAAAAACACAAAAGCCAACAAAACAGACAAAGCCAAAAAGCAAACGCAACGAAGAGCAAAGTACGAGCCAGCAAAAATACAAAAGCGGAAGTAAAATTTTCTGCATGTATGTATGTGTGTGAGTGCGTGAGTATGCGTGCTTATTTGTGTTGGTGTATGTGCGCGTGTGGATTTTATATAAGTAAATGAAGAGTACGGCAACGACAAAGTGACGACAAGTCAAGCAGCAAGTAGTAAATAACAAAAAAAAAAAAAAAACAAGCCACAAAAGGAAAAAAAAAGGAAAGAAACAGAACGGAAGAAGAAGAACTAGAGCAGCTGCTGTGAGGCGCCCCACCGAAACGGACAGAAAACAGGAAATGGCGCGCAGCATAAAAACGACGAAACTTTTTGGAGCGCGTTGCGTATGATATTTGAAAGTGAAGCCAAAGCAATGCCACCTGCGGCTCTGTAGCACAAACTAAAATTTTCTTATACAAAAAAAATTAAAAAAATTACAAATAAAATATTAAAAAAGAAAAAATTTAAAACGACATTTTTATAAAAACTTTTTTGTAGTTAATAACCTAAAAAATTTAAATAAAAAATAAATTTTAATATCTTTAAACTAAAAATAATAAACATTATACGAAATTTATATATATGTGCAAATAAAATTCTAAATGTATTTGAATGTGCCTGTCGCGAAAGTATTATTCTATAAATTAATTTTAAAAAAATTACTTAATAAATAAAAAAAAAAGAAAACACAAAACAAACACAAAATTAAACGCAGAAGAAAATCAAAAACAAAAACAAGAAAAACAAGAAATTCCATGTAAGAAAACATTATTACAAATACGCTCAATAAAACTTTCTCAAGTATTTCAAAGAAGCTGCACGCGCACAAAAGTATGCAGCACAACTTTGAACTAGAACTCAACTCTAAGCAAAAGTATGCGAGCTAAATAAAAATTGAAAAATGTACTAAGCAAAGAAGAAGAAAAAAAGGATTGAAGAAATACAAAAAAGAAGACAAGAAAATTCAACAAAATATTTTCAACTCAAACAAAACTTTGAAGTACTGAAATCAGCGTCCGCAACAACAATCAAATAGAATATTGAAAACTTGTTCTAAGAAAAGCAAAAAATAATACAAAAGAATACAAATACAAAAGAATAAAATATAATGCCAAACATTAAATTCGACACGTTGCGCGTTGCGCATAGCAACAATCGCAACAATAGCGCCAGTAGCAACAGCAGCGCCAGTGGTAGTATGCTGAGTGGCAGCAGTAGCAGCAATGTAGCACGCTCACCAACACGTGCCGACAGCAGAGCCAACAGGAGCAATAGCAGACTTAGTGTCAATGATATACCGCGAAATGCTGCTGCTTCATGCAGCGGTGGCGGCGGCGGTGGCGGTGGCAGCAGCAACATAAGCAGCGCATGCAGTTCCGGCAGCGTTTCACCCATACCGATGCCAATACCAATTATATCGATAAGTCCCGGCGATGAATCTTCTGAATCGGAAATTGAAACGGAGCCAGCGCGTATCTTTCATCGGCGCATGTCAACCAAAGGCAATGCAAATAATTCAGTGAGTTTTTCATTATTCTGGCATTTTGTCATCATGTTTTTCATATCGTTGTTGTTATTGTTGTTGTTGTTGCTTTCCTTTTTCCATGTTATTATGGATGTTGCTGTTTTATAACGCACAACCAAACATAAAAACAAACATACATACATAGTGGCAGATGCCTTTATGTGCGCATTCAACTGTGCATTGAGTGCAGCTCAACGAAGCTCAATTCAGCAATCCTGAGCAGAGTAAAGCACAGCTCAGCAGAACAGTGTCGAACCGACACAGTTTGACATTTTCAAACATTGCACTTGCACTTGTTAGTTGTGTTTTTTGGAGCGTAAGTCAAACATATGCGTTGCTTTAGATATTATCATGTGCAAAGACACCCGTGGGTTGTTCAATGAAAATACACAAAATGTGCGTATTTTATCACAAACCTTCGTCCTTCGCTTGCTTGATCCAATGACATTGCATTGTGCGAGCATTTGATTGCTTGTCTTTTTTTGCAAAAGAACTCAAAAACTTTATTTATTTATTTTCTATGATAGTAAAATGAACTTGATGACTTTTATTTCAATGCCGCCGAAGTTACTTGCAATTTGAGAAATGAGAAATGAGACTAAAATTTAATTTATAGCGATAATAAAGTTATCTGAAGGCAGCCTTTAAGTTTCGCCAACTACAGAACGAATTTTATTAAGAGGAAACATTTGCATCTTTTCAATGCTTAACTGATATTATATATTATTTCATCTTTATAAAATTACATTGAAATCAAATAACATGTTTTTGCTTTTAAAAAAAAATGAACGATTCCTATGAAAAATATTAAATACTTTCCTAGAAAAGTCATTATTTGTCTTGCGCATAATCAGTTGTGCATCTGTGCAAGGCTAACGCAACAAAAGTTTCAGTCGATAGATAAATATAATAGATTGTCTCTTATTGCCTGGCAAGGCCAATGTTGTTTGTGTTTCGAGCCACTAATGATGTAATTTGTATACACTTAAAAAGCAACAGTCAGATGAACTGATATACTAATTGTTGGGCTTACATATACAGTGGAGCCTTTTTAACTCGAACTGCAAGCGTAAGATAACAAATTTCTTGTTGAGCCTTAGACTTATTAAGCACAGCTTGGTATGAAATTTAAGAACCATGAGCAAATGCGAACTAGATTTATAATAAATTATTTTGAAATAAGATTATTTTTATAAAGGATGCTCGAAATTTACATTTTTTCAAGGCAAGCTTCAAATAAAAATATTTGTGTTCGCACAAGTTGTTTAAACTTTGCATAGTGTAATTATATTTTATAGTCAAAGACAAAAAAAAAATCTTTTAAATTAATTTAAAACATATATTTATTGCTTGAATATTTTTTTTTATGTTTATTAAATTTTTTTTCTTTTTATTAAATAAATAAAACGGTGAAGTCTTTGTTCAAGTAATAATACAAAAGTAATAAAATATTTTTATTGATTTTGCAAAACTCTTCAGAACTGCTTAACCAACCCTCGTGTATGAGTCTGTGGTTTTGTTTGTGTATATTTGTTCATATGCAAATGTGCGCCTAAGCTTGCCTTTTGTTGTGGCACACAGTACGTATACTCAATTATTTTGTGCTTTGTTACTGCATTAATATTGTTGGCCATTAACAACACATAATCAAAATTAGTTTTCACACATACATATGTATATGCAAACCACTAATTGACCGCCTGTAATACGGCTTCATTTTACGATTGAATGCAATATTTTAATTACTTTTACGAATTGTAAGCTTTTCAAGAACAACTGTTAATTTAAACTCTGTCATATAATTAAACATAATTAAATAAAATACGTCGAAATACGATTTCGATTGTTTATAAGCTTTGCAGTATGAGTAAGAAACAAAGGCAATAAGATGAGAGGAAGATTAGTAATGAGCGGACAACCCTTCATTTTTGTATGTGTTTGTTGTTTTTGTTATTTGTATTTTTCTGTGCTCATTTTGTCAACTTTCATGCGTAATTGTAATTATTCGTTTTGTAATTAAAAAGTTGCCATAGTTTCGAAAGCTCGCAAAAATAAAGCGAAAGGAAAAAAGGAACAAGTTTTCATAAAAAAAAAAAGGTACGCAAAGCGAAAAATTCAAAACGCACTAATTAAGTGTTCGTGTTTTCCTTTTTTATTTCATTTTCTTGTTTTTGTTGTCCTTTTTGAAAGCTTCACTCAGGCACTGAACCTTTGCTCTGGGTACAACACGTCGTATGAATAATTATGTAAAAAGTTTGCCTAATTTTTTTGCCTTTGCAATGTTTTTCCTTTCAGTCATTTGATGTTAATCATACGCATCGTTGCATTTTGCCTTCAACTTTAGCATTTAAATGAATTGCTCATTTTTTTTTTTGTACAAGCTTCTTGTTATTTGCATGTTTCTAACGCAGACAGAGTCTAGGAAAAAAACGAGCAAAATCAGTTAAAATAAAAAGCGTAAATTGTCAACAAATTAAAATTTGTGTTTTTGTTAGTTCAAACACTCAACGAAGGACTCATGTAGTCATGTGCTCAAATGCTTGTAGTTAACTTTGTTTACATTTTCACCATTTTTTTTTCCTTCTTTTTTTTTGAATACACTTAACGTTCAACCACAAATGAATAAACGTCGTCACACACACACACACACACACACATTTGAAGACACTTTTATAGAGCATGGTAGCTGTAAGTTTTATGCGATATGCAACAGCATGCGCCAACATGCTGCCAATGACAGCAGCTAAAACAACTACAACAGTAACAACAACAACAAATTGCTTTAACAAGCACAAGAAGCACAAAACTAACACAACAACAACAACAACAAAAATACTTAGTCAACAAAGTGGTAGCCTTTTGTGCTTTTGTTCAACTATTTCGCGTCAACATGTCGTATAAGCAACATGCTCAAACCGCAACCTACGGCGTTTACTCATACGCCACGTTGACGTTGACATCGTAACTTGACTTGGCGCGTGGCTTTGGCTTTGGCAATGCATGAGCGTTCTACGCTTAAAACACACACACACACATACACATACACATACATCAATTGCCTGCAGTTAAAATCCTTTTTGTCTACACAATTATCCTTGTGCATTGTCAGGCATGACTTAGCGCAATGCTTAACAACTGCTTGAGTATGCCGCACACTGAGCTTTGTCCATTGAGTTCCACTTGTTGTTGTTGTTGTTGTTGCTTTTGTTATTCAGCTTAAAAAGAATAAAATGGCTGCTGCAGACATTTGTAAAATGCTTTCTTTATTTTTTTATCATTCTTTCTTTTATATCATTTTTATTGGCATTTATTGTTTCACACACAAACACACACACACACACACACGCGCACATACAAATAGGCCTACAATTGCGAACAAGCTTGAAAAAGCTTTACTCGCTCCAAGTTGCTTTTTGCCGGCATGAGGACACAAACAACAAAGTCCCGCAAAAAGCTCTTCCTTTTTCGCTCATACTTTATTGACGCTTTGCTTTGTCTACATTTTCGTAAATATTATAGACACAACCGCAAACTTCTGCCTTTTTTTTTTGTTGCCTCAACTAACAGAGAGTGCACACAGGCACACAGCACGCCAGGCGAAAGTTGCGTAGAAAGTAGTAAAGCATAAGTAAACAATTTGAGCATTTTGCTTTATTTTACGTTTCTGTTTACGTTACGCTGCCATTACCGCTCATCATAGACCGTGTGAACGCTGGACTAGGTGTGTGTGTCTGTGTCTGCGTATATATGTACATACATACATCAACGTTCAGTGGTTGTATTTTATATCAACGTATGCAAACATTTCCGGTTTGATTTTCTCATTTCTTGTTGCTTATTGACATTTATTTGATTTGTATAAAAGTATATAAATTTGCTGAGACCAACGCAAAATGTATTTTATATTGTTCATTATTTTTTCCTCAACAAACAAATAAGTTTGGCCTATTTTCATATGTCGTTTTACGTTTTGTTTTGTTTGTTTGTCTACGCAGGCCGCATTGTAAATATTGCCATGTAAGCGGAAGTCTCTGTCAGTTGACAAGCATTGTTGTTGTTGTTGTTGTTGTTGCTAGTGCGTGAGCTATTTTGTTTGCCATTATCAGTTGAGTTTTAAGCAAAGCTCTTTGATTGATTGACACTTTTCATGTTTTTTGAGTTTCTTTTTAAAATTTGTTAAAGTCGATTTCGTTTTTACGTCCCTTGTTTTTTTTTACTCTACAAAGAAGTAATTTGACTTTGAAATAGGACATGAACTGTATTTTAAATGAAAGTATTAAATAACTTCAGACAATAATGTCTTAGCTGAATCATTACTGCTGAGTTTGAAATTCAATTCAGACCCGAAAATAATTTGACTGCAACAATACTGATTTATAAAGCAGCTGAGAAAACTACAGTTTACAAATTAAGTGTAAAAATATAAAAAAAATGTATTTAATTTACATAATAACGAAATTTTACAAAGTGACAACCAAATTGCCGCATGTGACTATGTAATCCTATGTAACATATGCCATTACTTGCCATAGATGCTCACGAAACATAAATAAGCACATATTCTATAAAGTTGGCTTTTTAAAAATTTCCAGTCATACAGAAAAAAAATTAGAAATATTTATTCGTATACTTCAATGAATATCGTTAAGTGTCTGCCAACTGTCAAAGTTACACGCTGATATAAACAACTATCAACAGCATAAACAAGTAAGCCATACTGAAGGACTTGTGCAGAGTGGGCAACAACTCGCACCACTTCCGATTGATGTGCCATGCGTTTTTCAGATTTCTTTTTTTTTCATTTGATGTCCTCTTCAATGCACAGTGATTTGTTTTTTTCCCAGTTGTTTTCAATGCTTGTATTAAAACGCCCACTCTGACTGACCGCAATCAAATCGTTGTGAAACTAAACAAACACGTTGTGACAGCAGGATGAAGGATATGCGGCTAATCAAAAATGCTTCGACATTTCAATGCTCACTAGAAGAAATGTCACGACGTTTCATGTGAAATGTCAGTGATCATATGCGACAAGTAGACAGGCGACAATCGTCCTTTTGCTGACACTTCAATGAATTTTAGCTTTTAATTGAATGTGCACACGCACACATACACGTACACATATAGTTTGCTTTGGCTAATCAAAGCTTATTGGCCGTGTAATTGAAACATCCTTTGTCGTCATTATTTTGCTATTGACACTTTGCCATTTTTCGTATTGTTTCGCAAATACAAAAGCGAATACAAATAGAAAAAATAAAAAAAATATTGCCAACATTCAATATTTGTTATTGTTTGCGCAATTTGATTGTTCTTGGCGTCAACATTTGCACAATAAAGAGAAATAAAAAAATTAAAAAAAAAACAGAAAAAAATACAATCGAAGCATGTTGCTTACTTATTGAATGTTCGTCCGCCGCCAATATTGCTTATAACGACAGCGAAAACTTGTTTGAATGAACAGTCTTGGCTTAATAAATATTCACACGCTCAAGTGCGAATAAACGAAGTTCTACTGTTCCTACGCTTATGTCCTTGTCGTTCATTATTTGTTGTTGCTATTATTTATTTGCCGTTGACGTTGGCGATTTTTCTTTTGTCCTTTTATTGCTGTTAATTGCAGCATGCAATATTTAAAAGCTGTTTGTATATTTTCTTATCATGCCATCATCATTTTTATACTCACTTATTCTCTTCTTCTACATCGTTTTTTTTCCAGGCTGTCATCATTAAAGAAGGTTATTTACTTAAGCAGACATGGTCTTTTCAACGCTGGCGACGTCGTTACTTTCGCTTAAAGCGTAGCATATTATATTATGCCAAGGATCCAAAGGTATGTAATTGATTACAATGCAATTAAAAGTGTACACAAACAACATTGCGTCAAGGCATTTCCACATGTTCATGTGTATGGCATGAAATATAATATTGCCAGTAAACAAGTTGAAGTTGTTGTGAATACTAATTAAGTATTCTAATATTGCGCCATTTTAAACAATATTTTTTGTTGGTTATCTTTATTCATACACGTGTCGAGAACTATGATAGCTGTTGCGCGTCTGTACTAAAAATAGCAACAACAATTTAATACATGCAACCGATCTGTATTATAATACATATAGAGCTGCTAGTCATGTCTACAAGCGTCATAAGTAATTAAGGCGATCCCTACACATTTGTTTCTTAAAACGAACTTCTTGTATGTTCGAGATATTCCTTTTCAAATATTTTCTACTACATGTCCTCTGACTTACATAGTGAATTGTCTAATGTTCTTGTTTGCATTTGTTTAAAGTTTAATTCATTAAAAACTTTCAGAGTTTTAGAGTTTTTATAAAAACAGAACATTTGCACAAGCTTAATTAACTATAATTACTTTTTGTAATAAAAACCATACAAAATATTCTATGAAAAGTTAATTAGTAACTTTCACCAACGAAAAACTACGATTTTTGTGAAAAAAAATTAAAAAGCGAAAATTTTATAATCAAAAATGTTGCATTTAAAATTGCATTGCAAAACTTAATTAAAGCATATGATTATAAAAAAAGTAGATACGCCATTACCAAATTAAAAAAAAAAACCCAACTCTCGCATTACAAATGTGCACTGGAATCAATATGCAATGCGGACAATGATTGACGTGCAACGTATACTTAATTAGTCGCTTAATTGAATAGTGCGCATACGCCATGCGTTATTCGATATTTTTCAAAGTATTTTTTTTTTTTTGTTCCTTTTATTTTGTAATTTATTTACTATACTTTTTTCCTATACGCTACAACACACACGCTTAAAAAGCTTTTAGCGCAAAACATACGACGTCATCATGCAATATGCAACATGCAATATCATGAACTACGACCGGCTGAACTCAAGCCTGAAATCATAGAAAACAACAAGTACAACTAATTGACCTTTAACATTTTTTTTTCTTCTTGTCTCCCTATTTTAAATTAAGCCAAAGCAAATTGTTGATACAATTATCTAATGACATTACCGCAACATGATAGCGAACCGAGCGCTGTATGGCACAGCGCATACATAGTAGTAAATTGAGCTAAAATTGGTTTATCGCATGCCTTGCGAACTTTTCAGAAAACAAGGCAAACAAAAATTAAAAGCTTTTAAAATATTTACTATTTTTAAACGAGCACACACACACGAACTTTAATCGAATCACTTGTCAAATTTGCCATTTAATATAATCAATTCAATTTATTTGTTTAACAGAAAGTGTAAAAGTACCGTAATTTGCGCATAAATGGCTTAACGTATCCAATTGCAAGTTAATTTCATTACAAACATAGTGACAGAAAAATAAGAGAGAACCGAAATGTACTCATAAATTTAATTAAACGAAAACGAAACTGAGTTTAACATGTTTCAATGTCAACAGAATGGTCGCCTAATTAGTAAATTGTATGCTTTTGGCATTAATTGCCATAACGAAGCTAATTAGGCAGGCTGGCCAACATTAACCAGCTTGTAAAGTAGAAGTTAAACGCGCATGGCCGACGTCTCGCTTAGCCATTGTTGCCAATGGTCAAGGCTAATAGCTTGCCCTCGCCTGGCCTAGCTTGGCTCTGCGTACGCCCACAACTGCCATCAGCTTCTTGCTATGAATTGCTTTTGGTTCAATTCAAATATTTTTTTCGTATATGTGATATTTGAGTCATTGTCAAATAATTATTTCGTTTGGTTACAATCCTAATAAGACCAATTTTATATTTGTAGACTAAACGTTTCATGTTTCGATATTATCAAAATAGAGTAATGAATCAAGTAATGAGCAATTTGTCGCATTAATTATATATCACAGTTGCGGGTAATATGAACATTTAAAATGAAAGTAAAATATTTATAAACGTATATTTATGACAATTTATAATCTTTATATTCAAAATGTGTAAAGTGATCGCCGAAATTAAAGCAAATCATTATTAATCAATAAATCAGATTAAAAACAAATATAAATTTAAAATGTAAATCCGCATTGTCTTGATGAGATGAAATAATATTTTGACATAAAACTTGCTCGATTTTGTTTACTTTTGTTTGTTGATTCAACAATATTATCAGCCCAGCCTACAGCAATGTCGTTGATACTTTGCTCTTGTAAAAATTTATTTTGATAACGTGGAATAAAAATCTAATGATTATATTGAGTATTAAACAGCAAATTCAGTCGTTCCACATAATCATCTTATGTGGAGCTCGGTAAAAATTTGTGACAATGATAAAGTAACAACATACTCCGTTCAAAAATTGATAAGTTATCAAGCATATTTGACTTTCACTATCAGTAAAAAGCATCGAACTTATTTTATTGACCTTACCTTACAATAACAATGTTTGCTTATTTAAATTATTACTTGAAAAGTATTGAAATTAAATGTTTTAAATTTTCTATGGTATCCATTTGCTATAACAGCAACTTGTAACAAAATTGTTATTTTTTTGTTTCTGTTTTGCTCTTATTGCATTTTAAAAATCAAAGCCATTCATGCTCGAAAGGTCAAACAGCAACGCAAAATAGTGACGTCAGTGCAAGAAGCCAAAAGTTTGCCATGAAACCAAGTCTCGACAGCTCTTTACATTTTATACAAATGAAAAGTTATTGAACAAGTTGCAAAACTACGCAACAAAATATATGCTCAATAAAAAAAATAAAATCGCAAACAGAAAGTAATGAAAAATATTCTTGATATGTTTTCACGTTTGATGTTTATTTGTTGTGAAACAATATTTCCATGCTTATTCAACAAAAACAGAGAAAACGTAATGAAATTGAAATCATATTGAACAAATGCATTTCGAACAGAGTTACGTATATGAAGAGCAGATGAAACACTTGTGTGAATTCAGATTTTCTGCTTGTTTGATTTTTACATGGCACACAGTTGATTGCACCCATGATGAACGCATCTGCAACTGCCATTTCCAAAGCTTCGTGTCTGTAGTATAGTTTTAAGCCCAATCCGAGAGCTTGGCCGACGGCACATTTGGCGTGTGATGTGTGCCGAATGGATGCAAAATATCGTACATGCTTAAGGCTTGATAAATGTAATAAAGCACGACTAGGATGAGTATATAGATGGCAAATAATGGACGAAATTCATAGCCACATGTTGAAACGCCGATTGTCACACATAGCACTATTATAATTGTAAAAACGTTTGTAGTCTCAGCATATGATGTTATTGCGATCTATCATGAAAAAGCTTAAAAAGATTTATATTTGGATAAACAAAAAACAAAACTTACATAGCTCTTCGGATTGTAGCATTCATGTAGCACAAGTGTTGGCAATATCATGTAGATTATTGTTGTGACCATGCCCACTACGACACCATAGGCCGTGTCACGATAGCCACGCTTAATCAGCAACGAGACAATTCTGTACTGTGTAATTATTTCGGCCATATTAAAAATGAGTACAGCAATCATGTCCGGCGGCCAATTATAGCAGAACATTAATATTTGCCAACTGAGCGCATGGAATTCGGCGACGGTATATTGCAGCAGCGTTGTGCTCAGCAGCAGACCGAGCAGCGTGTAAAGCCACAAATAGCTCGGCCGTCGTCTAACGCATGTTATGCGACAAATTAACAATGACAGAAGAGTGGTGAGCACGAGCACGGACAAAAAAGTAACGGCAGTAATTGTGAACGGTATGAAGATGACTGGATAGAGGAGTATGCTCGTACATACAATGAACTTGCACCAGCCTTGCAGTGGACGTGTGTCATCGATAACAGGCACCACATTAGCCACGATGAAAAATATCGGCGCCTGGCAATGAAAGACAAAAATGTTTAAATTAAAAACAAAAAAAGTAGAAATTAAAAAAAAAAAAATAAATTCAAACTTATTTGTCGCAAAACGCCACAAGCCACACATATGAGCGCTGAATTGCCGTATGTTGTATGCTGCTCTTTGTAACATATGTCTTCTTTTTATAGAACACACTGAAAACTCATAAAAGTACTAAATTTTGATTTATTTTTCTATGTTTAAATACGCGTTAATTATAAATGTATATATACAAATACTCACAATAATAAATCGGTAGATTTTTGGCGCATCTTTCATATGAACAAAACTGCTAACCGCATTGCGCCATAATTGAAAGCCCGTCAGCTCCGTTTCAGCATCAGTCGGTGACGTAATAATGACATCACTTGATATACGTGAATTATTATGCAATTCAATGTCACCGTTTGACGCATTTAATTTTGCATCATATTCAGCGCCAAAGCGACGCTTACGTCGTTCAAACAAATATGATGCAAGCACAATGGTGCAACAGTATATAATCACAAGAAATAATATCACCTTTGCACGAAAATCCAAGCGAAATGTAAATTTATCTGGTATATGAGTAAGTTTGTAGAGCTTCATTTTGCGACGCACGATGGCCAACAAATAAATATGACCAAACAGGATGACGAGCATGTTGCACCAGAAAATGTTGCCGTCGACGCGATACTGTGCATGACATAAGTGTATGACGCCAGTGCAAAATAGTACAAGGGCTGAGCCCATGCTTTTGACAAACTCCAGAGTTGCCTGATAGTCATGATCGTATGGACATGAAAGCAATTCATCGACGTAATTCGGTGAATAGAAGAAGAAGCTAAAGAAGATGTAACCATAAACGAAGCCAGAGACTGGCACATGCTTAAACAATGTCAAATAGTTGGGCAGAAAACTGAAAAATATTTAATTGAATATTTGAAAAAAGCTTAAAAAAACGTACACTTACAAATATTTGGTAATCATGATATTCAGCATGAAGAGGAATATGACAATTACTAACGCCAGAACTGATACATAATATTTTGAGAGCACTTTCGCATTCAAATTCAAATCACAAAAGATTATTTTCAGATAATCAAAGTAGAAAACATATAAAGTGCAAGTTTCCATTTGACGTATGAAATTGCACTCTTCCGTAGTGGATTTGTCAAAGAGCGGCACCCAAAAGCATTGACTCTACATGAAAAAATGTTTTTTTTAAGCTAACAAATTAAATTTAATTTTGACAAACATACCATTTCCGTATGCTCAACAAAGGACATGTGCCGTGGCACGCGCTTCAGCGTTGTTAAATTCATCTTGAGCTTATAATTTGCCTTTAGATATCTTAGAAAAATCACTTGCTATATACGATAGAGACTAACGTCAAAATAAATTACTACTTTTGAACATAAAAGCATGACACACTAATTTCTAGTAATTTCTATCGGCGTGCAACCTTTGCGAAATAACATAAACCTTTTTATGGCTCATATTTCGCGTCACTATAATTTTCCATTTAGAAAGGCATTAACCAACACTTAAACCAAGCTGGCGCCAATGCCAAAAATGCAAATTAATATTACATACAAATGTTGTTGGCAAACAGCGCCCGCAGCGAAGTTGGTTGTGAGTAAGGAAGGTAGTGAAAACGACACTAAACTCAAACGACAAGGTAATGTAGCAGGAGAAGAGCAACTGAAAGCATGGCCAACATGGCCAGCAGCCGTGGACCGATACACTTGGCATTAGAGAAGCTTTAATATTTCGGTTATTTGTTGCTTGGCGACCAAAACCGAGGCTCAACGCACACAGCACAGCAAACTTTCATTGCAGTTTGTTTCAAGGTAACACAGAAACGAATACTAAAAAAAAAATATTGCAAAATTTTTGTTTTTTTCGCTAAGCCAAATTATAATAAAAAGTACAAGCAAATGTGTTTGGCTGCTACGGCCAACAAGAACAACAATAACAGCAACAAGAATAATATAAACAAAGACAACAAAAACAGCAACAACAAGCATAATAAAAACAAACAGAATGAAAACTGCTTTTGGCGTACTTTGCCCTTTGGTTACTTATGTACAAATATATGCAAGTTTCATGTCTTTCCTTTTTTTTGTTTTCTTACCCAAAATGAAACAAAAAAAAAAAAACAACTAATATTGCTGGCCATGTTAAACAGCAAGTAGAAGTACAGAAGATGCTCTGTTGTCTTCTCTTTAAGCGAAAATTTTTGTTTGCATTGTCTTGTTGATGACTTTTTATACAAGCAACGAAATACATACATACATGTATCTAGATACATTTTGCGCGGTTTTTACATTTTTGTTGATTTCTTATCCCGACCGTTTTACGATGTAGGACACGCGACAGCATGCGTGCGTACGCAAGCGTGTAAACTCACCACAGTTGTAAATGTTTGGTGAACTTGAGCGGCGTTTGAGCTGCCGGTGGCTAAAGGCGGGCTAAAAGGATGCTGTGTTTTGATTTTGTAGTACCAAAACCTAGAGAGCACAAAATAATTATAGAGAGAGCATGTTAGTATGTGTTGGTGTGAAGGGGCACACAAAGCTATAAGCTTTAAAGAGCTTTCTGCAGGGTTGACACAAATTTACTAAACAAAAATTCAAATTCACATTGACAGACTTTATGTTTAAGGCTGAGGCAGCCTAACATACGCCTTAGCATATAAAAACCGATGCAAAGTTTTGTACAGAAGTTTAAAGTACTTTAAGTTTTTTACAGTGCATGCACAAACACAAAAAGCTTTCTCTACACATACACACACATAAACACAGTATAGTATAACCGCTTGCACCTGTAAATATTTGTATCCTTAAGCAAGCCAAACAAAATGAAGGCAAAAAAACAAGGAGCTTCAGAGCCAAAATGTCTGTGGTGAATATATGATGCGGCCTATAAAAGGACCGTGCCAGTGGCCACAACGCTCAGTACTAATTCGACGAGACAACGTGCAATAACTGGCAAAGACACAAGACCAAGAAGTTAAAACCCAAAAATACTAAAGGCAAACAAGTTTGAAATAAAAAGTAACTTTAAATAAATTTTAAATATGCAGAAAAATTATATATTTAAAATTAATTGAACAATGAACAATTATTAAAATAAATAAATAAGTTACATAGAAGCAAAACATTAAAACAAATTCATAAAAATACATTAACAAAAAACTGAAATTTCGAAAAGCAACTTCAACAAAAACTAACTGTTGTTGAGCGACGTGCTGAGACCACAATTGATGAAAGCAGGAAGCAAGTTGCTGAACAAACATAAAAACCAAAAAAAAAAAATAAATAAAACTAAAAAACATTTCCAACCAAAAAGGTCAAAGTCTCCGTTGTGACTTTGCCGACGCAACACACATATAAACTGAAATTAAAGAAATACGAATGTGGCAGCAGCGTGCAACAGTAATCAGCGCAAAAGTATGGCATCCCTTTAGGCGCTCGCGCATTCATGAGTGAATTTGTACACAACACACAAAAAAGAAAGAGAATAAATAAATAAATAAATAAATATAAAAATTATACCGCCAAAAGCAAAGCAAAGCACAAACAGACAGACATTGTAGCTACGGTGGTCCCAGCACACAAATCCGGCAACAAACAGTGAGCAACGACTGACGAACATTTTCAAATGTGACAAACGTGTTTGCCAAGTTCTTGTTTGTACGCTTGTTAATGTAAATGTAACACGTTTTGTGCATCCCGAAAGTATACTTTAAACAGTGAACGCATAAGCAGCAAGTTTCTATAACACTTACCCACTTACCCACTTGAGTCAGTCAGTAGTTCATTGGTAAACCGATTTTAGGTAAGTCTATTAAGTCTTCATGCTTACTTTAATGTCTCTTGAAAGTTTTTTTTTTTTTTGGTGTTTTATGTTTTGGTTTTTCTAAAGCAAAACTTATTTTCTCATACTTTTATATTGTGTTGCAACCTTTTAGGCTTAAGTACACACTGCCGACCCATGGGAAATTTCCCATATTTCATAAGGCATTAAAATGCCTTCAAAGAATATTTCCATGCTCATATTAGTTTGAGCACATAATTTATAATAAGTCTCATGTTATTTGTTTAGAACAAAGCAAATTTTTAAAAGATTATCAACACGCTTCAATTTTACAGTTTGACCTTTTGAACTCATGTTCATCGTATTTTGCTGGTTTTATCTATTTAATCATCACATACATTTTAAAACAATACAGTTTGGCCTAAACAAAAGAATCAAATTAATTGTAATCACAGTCAAAATCAAGATTTGAAAAGATGCTTTTAAAGAACAATGAATATTTTAATGATTTTTTTTTATTTTTTTTTAAATAATCAAAAGTTCAACCTTACAAATCTGTACGAACTCGAAATCCTTTGAGAATCTCATTGCAAATAAAATGTTAAACGATTTCCCTTGACTATTGATAATGTATCTTATTATTATTTCATCTGTTAAACCATTGAAATACTTACATATGCCACATACATACATGATGCTAACGCAGCATAAAAATAAGCGTAAGTCTTTTAATTATTTAAGCAAAGCCAACGCTGAATCATCAATTACTGTTAATGGCTTGTGAAAAGTCATTTATGAATATTTACGATTCATGTTTAAGCTGTTGAGCTTAATAAAAAAAATATGAAATTATAATAAAATTGTTATCTTTATTTAACCAAAAGATATACAAAAGAATCTTGCATAGCAACCAATAAGCAGATACATAGACTTTGAACAATAAAACGATAAATAAAAAATATATGATTTCCGTGAACTTCGGTCTGAAAACACAAAAACTTTATTCATACAAATAAAAAACAAAAACGCACTAAGATGTATAAAAAAAAAAGTGTGAGTTCAAAATTATTTACTAAAAACTTCATAAATATTTTTTTCGGAACTTTTTCTGTCGTACGTGAAATTCTGCTACAAGTTCAATTCCAACAAGGCCAATAAACCAAGAAAACCCTCAAGAACAAAATGGTTTCCTGGAAATGAACCCAAAGTATTTTTAAGGCTTTGGGTACGGTCATTGTTTTAATTTTCAAAGGTAAACAACAGTAAAGAAAATATGAATCAAATTTGTAGTTCTTCTTTCCACAAAAGTCACAAAGAACCAAAAATAAAACTTGAGGTAAAAAGATTATTTTAACTAATTATAAGAACAAATAAATTGACAAGCAACAATGGAACAACATGGACACAGACAAAAAAAAAAAAAAACACGCACACACGCACAATCAAGTAAAGTGACATTTATGCTGACATAATTACACGAAATTACGCACACAAAAACACAATAAGGCCGAAAAGTATAACATAAAAAAAAATCAAAAAAAAAGTTAGAAAACACAAACAATAAATGAGAAAAAAAAGAAGAGAAAAGATTAACTTAAAGTGTGAGTTGAAACAGTCAAAGCAAAATGAAATAAAAGGACATACAAGAAACCCTAACGTAACAATATGCTTACATGTCGTTGTTAATAGCCTCGAATGCATGATGGCATGATGTCCTTTTTTTGCGCTCATTTCATGTTTCTGTCTTGCTTTTTATTGCTGTTGTTTTTGCCGCTGCTATTACTGCTTTTGTTGCCATTGTGTGGTTATGGTCGTTGTTTTGCTTTCAACATATGAGTAGCTTGCCCCGCTTTCATGCCTTCATTGCCCGCATGTCACCTGTGATTGCCTATCTCTGTCTGTCTGTCTGTCTGTCTGTCTGTGCATGTGCGCACAATTGTTACGTGTTGGGAATTTCAAAAACCAACACACAAAAAGTGAGTTAGAGAATGAAACCAACCTCGCACACTCATGAATGTCTATTGAGTATAAAAGATCTTATCCTTAGCACGTTTATTGTGTTCATTCTTTTGAAAAATTTACATGACACAACGCTTGATATCCGATTGTACATTTGAGTCTACGTTGACGCCTGCGTCGATAATTTTGTGAGTTTTCAAAATTGATGAAAGGGAAATATTTAAACTTTCATTATGGCATGCTTTTCGTAAAATGCAAACATGAAACGAAAAATCAAAATGGAATGCAGTTGTCCATTTACAAATGCACACACACACACACACACACATACACAACCACGCACAGATTAGCAGTTGTGTATTGATCACGTTTTTGCTAAGTGGCAATTGTGTGATTGACATGGCCTTGTCTAATTGATGAAAATGTCATGACATTGAAATTGTTACGTTTTATGAGTTCATTTTGTGTGTATTTTTTTTTTTTTGGTTTATCGAAATAGCAAAAATTAAACAATTGACATTGGTAATGCAGTTTATAAGCTACAATTGAGTTAACTTATAAAGTATCGATTGGTGGTTAAACTGTATGCAATTTGGTCAAACTTAGTCTACGAAATGATGTGTTTAATGAATAATACTTAAGTTTAACTGCAAGCCACGCCATGAGAACACTTTTTAAAATGAACACTTGTTCTAGAGTTTTTGAATACCTCTCTCTCTCGTTTGCTGAATCTTAATTTTTTGGAAGTGGTTGAATAGTATTGCAAAGTTGAAACCTTACTAATCTTTGTTCAATGTAGATTTGAGACTCTGAACTTGTAATTGAAGTCTTGAGTTCTCTGGCATCTCTGAGTCCGCCTTTGCGATTCAAATTGTCTAAGCACTTTTAAAGAGCAACGAATTTCTTACATTTACAACGTCAAAATAAAACTTTCTTAGCAGTCAAAACGAA
>JBAMBP010001731.1:0-57817 GCA_037044515.1 Phortica magna
ACGTATTGCTGGCAGCAGCAGCAGCAGCGGCAGCAACATGTGGTTTATCATCTCTTTTATTGTATTTGCTGCTGTTTGCGGTGTAGCGGGACGCAAATGGGGTCGTTGGCTTTATTTGCGTTACGGCCGTCATATACTGCCGCGTTCGTTTCTCACAAGCAAGAATCGTGCGCCCACACCGCCGCTCTCACCCACAAAAGATGATCAGAGTCTGGAAAGTCTGCTCGATGAGAGCGGAGAAATGCATGACACGGTGAGCAACAAATTTAACGTAAAACAAACATAATGTTAACATAATGTCTGCAACATTTTCTCATGCGAAGTAACTGTAATGTGTTTTCAATAATAACATGGCATTTATAGTTTTTCAAGTCGCTACGACCTTTTCAATATGAATCGCTTCTGAGTGCACCACCAACACTCATCTATGTAAATTCAACTTAGCCATGATTATCGTTCATTGTCGGCATTACTTAACCTTAAGTGTGCTGCCGCCACTTAACATCACTTGCGCCCAAAAACATTTTATGGCCAAATTGCCGTGCCCAATAGGTGATTACTCAACCTCCAAACCCACTCGAAGCACGCTGATTCACAAATGAATTTTACTTTTAAATGACTTGACTCACGCAAAAACCTTTTTATGACACTTGACTTTTATATCTCCAATAATCTACTCTACTTGAGATATAACAAAAGTTATTAAAACAACGTGTGCAAAACGCATGCAACAATTTTACATTAATTGTTGACACGTTTTTGACGGAAAATTGGCTTTGTTGGAGATAAAATCTGAGATTTAATTGGCAACGTGTGCCATGTCGCCTCTTGACTTTGACACGATTTGCACTTCCTACTTCAAAGTCACGATTGACATCGATTTTGCACGTATTTGTATATTATCATTAATCTCTGCCACACATTGTTTGCATTCATAGAACATTTCTGACGCAAATTACACGACTGTGAAATGCATTTGGCAAATGACAATTACATACTTAATCATTATACATAAATCACTTTAAGTATTACACTTATTATTTAACAACTCAACTGAACGAACTGACATTTGACTTGAAGTGTTAATTTCAGTATTTTTATTATTTAATATTGTTTTAAAAAGCGTCATTAGGCACAGCGAATTTTGTGCGCATTTCAAACGAGTTGGCAGCGTCGCTTTTCCTTTTGGAAATGACATTCAGCGCGAAAAGAAGCAAACAACCTTTTTTGTATTTCATTACCTTTTGTGTGTATAAGAACTAATAAGGCCTTTAAATACAACAAATAAATTATGTTAAGTGCAGAAAATTGTTTTATAACAAATTATTTTCTTATCATAACTAAACTATTGGCTTACTTTTTATATAAAAGCTTTAAAGGCTTTATTCTTTTACATAGTATTTGTTATTAATAAATATAATACTTGTATAATAAAACACAGAAGCCACTTTGGTGACACTTGTCTTAAAGCGCAATAACAACACATCTTTTGTCTCTTTTGTTTGTTAGCCTTTATCATATTACAAAAAGCCGTTAAAGCAAAACATTTGATAACTGATTTGTATGTCTTATATGAAGTCAATAACAAATTGCTACTTAGAAGCGCAATACAACGCTTGTTGTTGTTGTTGTTATTGTTGTTGATGTGTTGTGTCACTTATGTAACTATAACCATATTCTTGGCATTTGGCACAATAAACAACAATTAAGACACGAAGATTTACAATGAGCACTTGAGAGTTGCACTCAAAGAAAGTATTGCAAAATTAGAAATTAGTTTTTATTGTTTTCAATATAAGCAAATTTACTTTTAACTGCGCACAATAACATTTTCCTATTTGCGTTAATTATTTGCTAATGCTATTTTGCTAACACTTATTTTTTATTGTTATTTTGCTTGTAAAGTAAATATTTACAACCGGCAAAATGCACGAAAATTATTTACGTTTGCCCTCTCTCTCTCTCTCACGCGCTTTCTGCAATAAGTAAGACGCTTAACGTGCCAAAAGTCAAGCTTAACCTAAAATCAAAATGAGGAAGAACTCGTTTCATTATACGTTGTTGTAAAATACATGCATACATATATGTGCATGTGCAAGCGATTGAACTAAAAGCAGAGAAAGAAGCGAAGTAAAAATACTTTGACATGTTTGTTGTTGTTGCTTTTGTTTAATACAACATATCATATTACAACGTATTGAGTTCAAACATGTCGCGTCTTGCGCTCACAACTCATGTTGCGTTCGCTTGCGTGCTCAGTTGCCTTTCAGGCTTGTTTCCGACGCGTACGTTCAAGCAATGTTTGCATTGCCACAAGCTCAGGTGCGCATCATCATCAACATTAACATCATCATTATTAACTATGACACTTTTAAATAAATTATTAAATTACTGACAATTAGACGGTTATTTTTTTTAATTTTCTACGAAATAAACTCATTGCTTACTATTGTGAAATGTTAAAAAAAAAACAAATTAAATTTTATTAGCAGAAAATAATATTTCATGCATTAATAAATAATAAAAATCAGAATTTAATTTGAACATTATCAAGTGCCATAAATAATGCAATTAACATTAATATAGCAATAAACATTTTATCTTCTTCAAAACGGTTGCCATTAATAGAAAACGCAATAATTCCATTTTGTTGAGTGAACGTCCTTCATAAGAACGCTTATCATAGGCGTCCAAAAGGGGAAGGACACTCTTTGATTTATTACTGTTGCAGAAACTCTTTTGTTTTTTAATTAACATATGGTTTTTTCTTTCAAGTTGCCGTTAATTGAGAGAAAGTAAAGAAGTCGGCAGCATTTTTAATATTTGATTGTTTTGCAATTAATTTTCAAGTATTTTGTTTCAAGTGCGCAGCGGTTTTTTTTTTTTTGCTATCAAAGCTAATCTTATCGCCGGATCAAAAAGTAAACGTTTTCAAAAATAGTTGTTGCGCTGAAGTTGAAATGTTCTAGATCTCCAATATGGGTCAAGGAACTTTGGTTCTAATTTTCGTTTTTGTTTTAATGATGAGCAAACTCGCTATTTTTGTATACAAAAAAGTTCAAAACAATCGTTTTGGTTACTTTCTAAAGTTAATAACAATAAATCAAAAAAGCACAAAACATGCAATAAATTTTACACAAAAAATTACGCGTTTAGCACATTATTAACCTTAGCTAATACCGTTAGTTTTGTAACGGTAATCAAAACAATTGTAGAAATAAAAACGTATTTTATTGGCGTTTATTAATTGTTAAATAAACAGTTATTTAAGATGCACAAAAGTAGTTAACAAAAAGCAAAAGAAAACAATAACAGAAATAATATTTAAATTTATTATTAAAAAAAAGAGAAAACAAAAAAAGAACAAACAGCAAATAATAACAATAAAATCAACAACACAGACAGAAAATAACTGCGAAATTAACCTTTTGTTGCAAAAAAAATATATTTATAATAACATATAAAATAATTATTAACAAATACAAATGCACAGCAAAAGTTGTTAAAGAGCGAGCAGCGATCGCGAGCGCGAGCACAAGCGATACAAGATACATGAGATAAATGAATACGTTAAAAAGGCGTGCTCAAAGTTGAATTTAATCTTGTTGTTGTTGTTGTTGTTGTTGTTTTTGACTGATTCAAAATCACAAACACAAAAAGAAAAAAAAATAACAACACACGTCGCCAAACGGCAGCACCAAGCACCAAGAGCGGCAAACGCGAGACAGCCGAGGCTTGAAGCCCACCAAGTTAATTGAGGCAGTTTGATTTTAGTCGTGGCATAAAACAGTCACTGAGCGACGATTGTAAATTGTCTAAAACAGCTGATTTGTGCGACAATTTCGCACCTGTAAAACGCACGAATTCGGCACAGTGTCACAAGTGTGTCTGTCTGTCTGTCTGTACATTTGTGAAGACGAGCGCCGTGAGTGACGTGACGACGAGCGACGTGAACTCAAACAAAGAAAGTGCAAATAAATCATTATTGTTGTTATTATTGTAATAGCCAAAGAGAGTGCAAAAAACGATAACGTTAATTGTATAAAAAAAAGATACATTTGAAAAAAAAAAGCATTAATAAGAAGAAGACTTTGTGTGCTGACGTATACGCAATATATTTGTCAAAGCACTTAAAGTAAAAGAAATTACGCATACGCCGCGTTTGCACTCAACAAAAAATCCAACTCAAAATTCAATTGAACAGAAAAATGTGCGAATTAATTTTAAATCCCGCGCTAAATCGCGAGGTAAATTATTATTTTACTATTATAATTATTATATTTTATTAACAAAGCATAAATGCGAAGTTTTATCACGTAAAATGTGATTCACTCATTGTCTGGTAAAAATTATTGGAAAAGTGATGATGATATCTTAGTTATTGTAACATGTTTGTTGTTGTTTTTGTTTTTTCTCGCTGCCTCATTTAATAATAGTCTAAAAAATATATAATATATATTTTAGTTAAACTAAAAAATTCATATTAAAAACGATACGTTTGAAGCCCCAACTGACTCACGCATGAAATTCCAAAAATCGAAAAATCGTGTTTAAGCAAGTCGCTCTTTCCCGCCCTCCCCTGTCGCTCACTCGCTCACTAGCTTTCTCGTTCACACTCGCATATTACTTGCGTCAAGTCAAGTTCATTTCAGTCAAAAAAAAAAAAGATTAAAAATTAGCAAAAAAAAAGGAAGCAAAAAAAATGTATTCAATTTGAAATGTCTGCCATTGACGTTTGTCGTTAGTTCGTTAACATGCCAAGCGCTGACATCGTATTTTTAGTTAATACGGTTTTTTTTTTTTCTGTTTTGTTTGTTTTCATATGAAATTTTGTTAGCGAAATATAATTCAATGGTTACCTTCGCTTTGAATATTTGTGTTTGTGTGTATATTTTTTATGCATTTCATGCTTCAATTAAGCAACGCGTATTGCATTTTGTTCCTTTTTATTTGTTTTGTTTTGTTTTGTTTTGTTTATTGTAACGAATTTTATGACTTTCCATTGTGAAGAGTTGTAACAAAGCGAATAATTTTAAGACGACATTGAGTTTTGACAGTCACGATTTAGTGTCTATTTTTTTTTCGAAATAATGAAATGAAGTACGAATGTTTTAATTGAATGTACAAAAAACAATTCATTAAACTATAAATGCCATTTTACTGAAGACATAAAAAAATAACAATGTTTGACTACTTTAAGTAGAAATTTAATTTTCGTAAACCAGGTTTTTCGAGTTCGAAAAAAAAAATTGTTTTTTTTTTTTTGTATTTAAAAATATTCTAACATTTTAAATTTTAAGAAAGTTGTTTGTTTTGTTAAAAAAACATGTTTAATTGAAATTTTAAATTTCATTCGCATATAAAATTTACTTCGAATACAAAAAATTGAACTTCGAATTGAAAATATGCGTTGAATGCAAAATAAAACACGAATTTAAATTGCAATAAATAATAAAAAAATAAATATCGTCAACTGACACACAAATTAAAAATAATATTGTATTCAATTACGTTTGAAAAAGTTTAATTGTGAAATTTCCTACGAATTTTTATACATGTTTTTTGTACGAATTCTATATTTTTATATAACAACAAATCTTGTTGGTGATTTGATGCAACAGTTTCCATAATTAATACGAATAAAAGCCAAATGAGTTATACACTTGACTTGTTTTTCAAAGCAAATCTTCACACAGACTTAGACTTCAAAGCATTATTATTATTAGTACTTCGATATACAATTTCAATTCACACATCATCATATAATGTTACCATATGACTTGAATTGCCGTGGAACTGCAAAACAGAAAACCGTTACGGTTCGTCAGTTGTATTGTATCGCATTATATGTGTTATGAAATCGAAATATTTCTAGTTTATTAGATCTCAGAATTGTGTTCGCTTTTACATTCGTGTTGACTGACGTTAAACGAAATTAGTTTCAAATTAGTTGTGCTTTATTATTATTATTATTATTTGAGAGCAACATGTGCGACGACCCACTTTTGCGACCATTCAAACGTAGCGCAAATGTTCAAAGTAACTCGGAGGCATAAAACAATTGATGATTGAGAACATTTCATAACAATAACATTTGGCGACATTTATTAATTGCAACAAGGTCATTTCATAGATAAATTAATTAATTTTCTTTGACAGCAAATCATTTAATTTGTTGATGTCTTCTTTGTCGCTTTTATAACTTGTTGCAAGTTGCAACTTCTGCCAACCAAATGCGGCATTTACTGTTCATTGGCGCCAATTTCGATCTACAATGCACACTCTCTTTTCGCATGTTGCTCAACCGTACTTTGGCGTTTGTAATAATGTTTGCGCACATGTTTTGTTTATGCATCATAAATCAAAGTCAAGGTACTTTTTATTCCACTATAAAAGTGCTGAGTTGAGATTAATTGTAAACGCGTGTCTCGTTTGCGCAAAGTTCATTGCATAGCTTACATAAAAGGTCTATGAAAACATATTATATACTCAATGGCATGAGAGCGTTGAGTTCACTGAAGTTGAGTTGTGTTCAATTGAGCTCTGCCGACGCTGTTGATGAAGTCAACTTGTCAAACTTGTTCTAACAAGAATTTGCAATGTGAAAGCACGTGTTTTTTTTTTAGTATTTCATACTTGAGTAATTATTTTACAAATACTTTGTTGATGCGTGCACAATTAACTCTTTTGCGTTGCAGTTTTTTGGTATAAACAATGCTATTTTAATGATTAACTGATCAGCTGATCTGCTGATGAAGCGCGCGCACAGCTGTTGTGCCAAAAACAGCTGTTTTATTGGAGAATTATTGCAAACATTTGAGTTGTCTTCTGAAAAGAAAGCTTAAACATTTGGCAACTTTTTTATGATTATTTTCTTAGTCATACAATTTCCGATGTTAGACAATCAATTCATCAAGTTTTATGACATCATGTTTTCTTGAAATCTTTGAACATTTTGCATATTATCGACTTGCACAAAACGTGTTAATTTCGGCATCACGTCTGCCGCTTGCTTTTTATGATTATGATTAAATCGTGGGCGTAAATAAAGTATTATTAAAAATCTCCAAGAATTTCAATGCTTGTATTTCATAGATATCAAAAATTTGTACTTTTTTTTTTTCATAGTAAAACGCAATGTTTCGTGAGTTGTTAAAAGATTAGACAAATATTGTCAACAATCGTGTACATGATCGTGTCAAACGCGGCAACTCATGTTCAAAGACCAACTGACCATGCGCACAGCTGGTGACTTGTTTAGCTGCTGCTTCTGCTTCTTCTTCTTCTTTAAGGCTTTTGCGTCATTAGACAAGCAGAATAAGAAGAAGACATTACACAAAGTTCATTTGAAGTTGTCTTGTTTGCAGACGCGCCTTCAATTGCGATATTTTATATTGAAAGTACTTCAAATACGCTTTGATTATTTCAATGAATTTCACACGGTTCTAATTGCTTATATGACAGACAATTCATGCACTCCTGGCAACAATTCAAAGTCATATTCTTACGATGATGATTAGTCACAATTTATTATTATTATTTGTTTTATTATATTTTGGTGAAAATGAATTTCATCAACACGTTTTAACAACAAACGTCGACGCGACGCGCCTCTCCTAACGGCGCGAGTGTGTGTGTACGCAACGCTCTGCTATTAATGTTTATCGCCCTTTGATTTATTGTTGTTTTTTTTTTTCGCAACTTTGTTACGTTTCGATTCTAAAACTGACCGTCACCAATTAGCTTAAAAGCGACGCACGCAACGCAGCAACGAATCAATTTGATTTGAACGCTTGACGCGCGTGGTTCGTGTTGTGGTACGAAAGTGTTATACTCGACCGTCAAACAAAACAAAACTGTTATAATTGTGCGCATAATATGGGTAAACGCGCTGAATTTTCTAGACGTTTGCGCAATCGCTTGCACAGACGCAAATCGTCGGCGCTGCTTGAGTCTAATTGGAGTACGGGCGCGTGCTGTGCTGCCGACAACGTAAGTTGTCATGCCTAGTGTTGTTGTTTTTGTCCTAGCAAATTAATGCAATTTAAGCAGTGTGTGTGTATGCGTTTGCAGTGTAAACGTTTTATATTTGAAATAATTTAAACTTGCAATTATTGCATTTGAAATGCGAACAGCTGTTATTGACAAGCAGCGCCATCTGTGGCTTTATGTTTGCTGCAGGGTTGCTCAGCTTGCGAAATACAAAAGTGTGTGCGAAAAATGGCGGCAAGAATTCGTACTTTTAAATATAAACTGTTTTGAAATTTTAAAATAAAACGAACGAAAAATATTGACACAAATAATGAGAACAAAGTAGGCTTTGTAAAAAATTTCACAGTTCGAGTTCATTATTGTATAAGTTCTCCTTGAAAATAGTTTTAATATCCAAATTTCCGGACGTCGAAAATTTCAAGTTTTTTTTAGCATTATTCTTAGTTCATCTGCACCAGTCGTTTATTATTTTTTTTTCGTGTAAACTTAATAGTTCCGTACAAATGCAAAAAAACCTCTAAAATTTTGTAAAATAAAAATATTCAGAACTATTTTCGCTGTGTAAGCAATCGTAAATTTTTCGGTTTAACACAATGAGTGCCCATCAGTATAAATTAGCAATTAACAAAAGCATTCTACGGTCCGTGAAACCCTTGTTAAACACACCAACCCAGGAGTTGGTCAGTGCGTCGGTGCGTAATCTTTACTTGGAACGCATGCAAAGCTATGCGGCTAAGAAAAGCGTTCCAAAGGCCAGAGAAATAGCGCAACGCACGCTGCTGGAAAAGAAGCGTACCGAACCCGGTGGCTCAGCATTGAGTCGACTCAAGTCGGCGGCCAATAAGCGTGTACAGGCCACACCGAATAAAGTGACTAGTGCTTTGAGGGTCAATAAGATTGTGGGCGTGAAAAAGACGCTGATCAATCAGATGCAGGGACTGACACGCAGTCTGACGAAACCGCCGTCCCATAAGCATTTGCCCACCATTGAGAGCGTCGGCAAAGCGCCAGCCGCGTATAAAATCTATGGCAAGACGACGACCTTTGGCAGCAACAGCAGCATCGCAACGCGCTCGCACCATCGTCCCTCGTCACGCATCGGCACGGGCAGCAATAAGTCAAAGCGTGACCTGAGCACGAGCGCCAAGAATCGTGCGACATACTCGGAACTAACCAGGGATCCCCGGCCACAAGGCGGCGGCAAGCGTGTGCGCAATTTCATGAACGAAATGAGTGAGGCGATAAGGAGTGAGTTAATGCCTGTGGATGCCGCCACAAAGCAGTTGCTGTCTGTGATGCGCACACGCGGCGAAGATGCCAAGCCGCAACATCGTGATCCCTTTGCCGGCTGGAAGCATCCACATTTGGAGCGTATACCGAGCATCGGCACACAGGTAACAAGCAAAATGATCGATCCAACCGACTCGGCACGCCTAAGGGTCAAGGAGAACACGTTGACAAATCCACAAAGCGACATAGAAGGCTACGGTCTGCACTATAAGTCGATACGCATGGGTCAGCGTCTGAATGAGATGTACATTTCATCGTCGAAGGAGAATGAAATACGTTTTGATCATCGCTTTAAGCCGCGTGGATTTGGCAATATGAACGCCACGCAGCCGGAGTCCACACCGCTGGCCATGGCACAGCCAGCGAGTGCGCCAGCAGAAAAGCAGCCAATACGCCCAAGACAGCCAATAAAGAGTCCGGCTTATGTAGAAGAATACCAGCATTCGGAGCGCCTGGACGATCAATATGGCGAGAGTGGCATGACAGAGCGTAGACCGGCGAAGCGACAAACCGTGACAGTGCGACTCGATGATATACACTACAAGGACAAGTACGAAAAGCCGAGCGAGGCGTCGACCAGCGCTTCCCAGCGCATTGTCAAGGACAGCTATGTCGCGGGTGAATTCCAACGACCCAAAGAGATGCGCGAATCGCTGCATAAGCAATCGCTCTTTGCCACCATTATGCCAAGATTTCCACAAAAGAAGAAGAAGGGTGCTAAAGCGCCCGAGGAGACGGCGAGCAAAGTGTCAGCGGTGAGAGAAACGAAGGTGTTAGACAGACAAGCAGAATTTGAGGAAGACGACGAAGCAGCAGGAGAAGAAGCGGCGGAAAATACGGCGGAAAAAAATGCAACAAAACCAACAAAGACCATGCATGGCCAGAAAACTGGGCGATCAAGCACGATGACCGCCGCCGCTGCTGCTGCCGTCAATACAAAGCGTAAGCACGAGCAGGACAGCTTGAAAGCGCCTGGCTTCAAATTTGGCGGGCTCAATGAGGCGGAAGATGTCGATCCCAATGCTGCCACACCGGAGCAACTCAAACGCTCGGCGCTTGATGCGCGTGCTGCGGATGATCCGAAGCAATTCTTGTCTAATCTTGTGCGGAAAGTGACCAAAGGTGTTGGCACCAAACCGCAAAAGCCCAAAAATAAACCCACTTCGAAACCGCCAAAGCAAACTGGCGGCGGCGGCGGCATCTCGAAGCGCAGCATGCATCAGGACAAGACTGCGGCCGTATCCGATAAACCCAGCTACGAACTGAAGATCTCGGCATCACAGCGTGTCGTCAGCGATCGCAGCGCAACGCAGCCCGCCGAGAGTCGCACAAGTCGTGCACACCATCTAAGACGCTTCCACCAATGGTACAATTAAAGAGACCACCGACCAATCCACCAACCAATCAGCCAACCAACCAACCTAACACTAACCAACAAATTCAAATGCAAAACAAAATTAAAGTGTCTAAAATCAAAGCGCTCAGGTGTGTGTGTGTGTGTTCTGTCCACAAATTGCGAAAGTACAAAATTAACAGAAGAAATATCTTTGACTCATTCCTCGGGCATACTACTCAATATGTTGGTACATGAGTCTAGATATTTACAATTGTCCAATGCATCAACATTCTCATTCTGTGTGAAAGAAGTGCAGTCTGCAGTCCGGAGATATTTGTTCCTTGGTAAAATTATTGTTGTTGTAATGGAGAGCAGGGGTGATCAATCAAATGTAATCAAAGTGTACTCGTAATTGTTAACTGGTGCAGAATATACAAAAAAAAGGAGTTCATAACTGTACATGGATTTATGTAAAGCGATTTATTTCCAAGTATAGAATATATATATTTTAATCACACATGAAATCGAACGACTTTCAATTTTCTATATATTTTGAAAAAGGAATTTAGGAATTTGCAAGATTTTTTGGCACAATTTTGAACTCGATAGTTTTAATTTACTTTTGACTTCGATAAATGTCCCGCCCTTGGTTATTTTTGTTTTAATATTTTTTTCATGATTGCTGAGTTACGGCTTTGTTTTTTACATGGCACAAGACCCTTTGCTATTGATATTTATTTTTTTTATTTACGCAATGATAAAATTTTAACACAATTTCCCATTTAGGAAATTTATCGATTTTTTTTTTTTCAATGGAAAATAAGAAGCATTGTAATTAAACATTTTCTCGCGTATACATAATGTAAATTAATTTAACTTTCAATATTTTGAATTTATTTTTTTGGCTTTTTTTTTTTAATTATAAAATTTAAAATTTAAATTTAAAATAATTTGTAGTGTACTGTATTTTTTTTTAATGTTTCTCACTTGAATTAAAAGCAACAAACACTTCTTAGTAAAAGAAAAAAAGAAACCACTCTCAGTTACACTGCAAAAAAAAAAATGAAATGAAATTAAGTTTATTAGAAAAGTTGAAATTCGATAACATTTTCTTTATAAAAATTTTGTTGTGCTGACATGTTTTTTCAAACACATAATGCACAGTCACACACCGCCACACACACACTCACACACACACATACACACACACACTCACACACACACATACACACACACAAAATACCAGAGTTTCCTTTAGTATTGAATTGAGCACAACTGCACTGAAAAAAAAAAATAAAACAAACATCTATAGTTATAACAAAGTTATTATGTGAAAGTATTTTTGCTACAACAGCACACCAGCACACACCACTTTTTTGGTATTTATATCTCTATGTATTGAGTTTTGGTTCGTTTTTAGGTTATGTTTATAATTTTACCAAGTTCTACGAATATTTTAATAATTCTTAATTTTTTATTTCGTTCCCTTAATTAATAAAAAACCAAAAGGTGCTGTCTATGAGCACAGATGATTATCGCAAGGCATCTTTATTCGCAACTGGTTCCTTTGACTTGGAGTTCCCCATACCGGACCTCATCGGCAACACAGAAATACTAACGGAAGAGCATCGGTGAGTTCAAATCAAAACTTCTCATAAGTTCTTTTTAAAAATGTCTATGAAAAAAAATAAAAAAAATAATATTTACATGCACACAAATGTTGGTAAAAAAGAAACTTAATTTAAAATAAATTAATTTAATTTATTTTATTAAACTAAAATTATAATTTTGTATTTGCTTTTCGCAGTGAAAAACTGTGCGGTCATTTGCCAGCGCGCGCTGAGGGTTACTCATGGACGCTGATCTTCAGCACATCGCAACATGGTTTCGCGTTGAATTCGCTTTATCGCAAAATGGCCAGACTTGAGAGTCCTGTGCTCATTGTCATCGAGGATACAGAACATAATGTAAGTAACATTGATATATAATATTACTCAACAATATTTGTAATATATCATAATTTGTTTTTTTTTTCATGACAGGTCTTTGGCGCGCTCACCTCTTGTTCCCTGCATGTGTCGGATCATTTCTATGGCACCGGCGAATCGCTTTTATATAAATTCAATCCCAGTTTCAAAGTATTCCATTGGACTGGCGAGAACATGTACTTCATCAAGGGCAACATGGAGAGTCTGTCTATCGGTGCTGGCGAGTAAGTTTATTCAGGCGCATGTTTGAAATTCTTTACAAGTAATTTTAATAAATTTTTATTTGATTTTAGTGGTCGCTTTGGTCTCTGGCTCGATGGTGATCTGAATCAAGGACGCTCGCAGTCCTGCAGCACATACGGCAATGAGCCGTTGGCGCCACAAGAAGACTTTGTTATCAAAACACTCGAATGCTGGGCATTTGTTTAAGAATTTCTGTTGAAAACAAATAATTTACACATACACACACACACATAGATACATACAAACATATATATACATATATTAATATTAATTAATTAAATAATTACAAACTATATTATTATTATTATATGCTATGTCGTTTACTCTTAAACAAACAACAACAACAAAAAACAAAAAAAAACCCAAAATTAACAATAACAAATAAATGATTAAAAGCAAACATATTAGTTAAATACATTTATGTCATGGATTGTTTAAATTATGTGAAGAAAAAAAAAACCAAAATTATTGCGTGAAACAGAAGGCAAATTATTGTTTGATTTGTTTAATGAAAATGTATTAAAATAATTTTTTATTAGATGTTATATAATGAGATGAAAAATATCATAAATTATATGTTAGTGTTAAATGCGAAATTGAATGTCTGTCATACATACATACACACACACACACCTGCACACACAATTGCATATATACAAGCTCACGGAATTAATATTCTAACACACACACACACACACATACAACTCATATAATTTTAATTTTAGTTCATAAAAATAAAAACAAAAAAACTTAATGAGAAATTAAAAACAACAACAACAACAAATGATATCAATATGAAAGAAAGAAAAAAACGCGTAATTTTTTTTTTATTTATGCATGATTTTTATTTTTATTTCTATTAATTTTATTTTTAACGTGCAAAAAAATGTTATACTAAATTTAAAAAATAAAAAAAATAATATAAAAACAAAAAGAAAAACTAAAAGCAAAAACCCAAAAGTTAATAATTAATATTTGTTTAAAAAATTAATTATATTTGTGCAAAAATTAAATAAAACGAAATGTGCAAAAAAAAAGAAAAATTAATAAATTTGTTTTTTATGTGCGCGTATTTGTTTAAAATAAATATTCTTGATTTACATACATGTTTTTATTTTATTTTTTTTTTGTTTGTAATGTTTTAACGTTTAGTTTATAAATAAATAATTTTTTAAAGCTAATAAATCAAATTTAGACAAAAGTAAGAAAAACAACAAGAAAAATACGAAATAAAATATAAAATTATTTGAAAAACAAAAAGAAACAATTTTTATTTATTTTTTATAATTTGCAAATTATTTTCGCTTTATTTTTATTTGCCACTAAAATTTTTGCCAAACATGCAAAAGTAAGAATTATTGAAAAATCAACATTCACTGCTAAAAATAATAATAATAACCAAACTTTTAATGAAAAAAGAATATCAATTCGTAGCCGTTTGCATTGTTAGCATTTAACACGCTCATTTCGCGCAGTGTATGTTTGCTTAAATGACTTGAAGAAAAACAAAGAATATAATCATATTGGCGCTATTAATTTATTGTAATCGCAACAAAAAACACAACAACAACAACAATTATGTATATCAAGCACATGCTGAGTGTTAAAAAAAAGAAAATTAATTTTATTATATAAAAAAAGAAATAACATATTTAAAATAATTGTTGGTACCAAAAACAAAAAAAAAAAAACAAAAATCAAATGAAACAAGTAACTTTTTCTATAGATTTACACTTGCAACATAAAAAAGAAAACAACAAACATATATGAATTATAACTGTTGAGATATTAATGGCTTTATATCCCTTTTTGAGATAAAATTGTCGAACGAATGTTTTAGTGAAGAAACAAGAAAAAAAAAAAAAAACAAACCCCCCCTAATTAAGAAATGACTTTTTTGTAGCGTAGTGTACTCGTATTTGTGTAGTGTTTGTGTGTATTTTATTACATGCTGTGTTTTGAAATTATATATACTTAAAAGAAAAAAATAAATACAAGAAACTTGTGTATGAGAAATAAAATTTATTTGAAAGAGCAAAAAAAAAAACGCTGAATTGAGATGAGTTATCATATTCTAAATAATGTTAGTCGTTGCAAAAATTAGTTATTTATTCAATTGTCTTAATTGATGTTGCAGAACGAATGAACTTTTTACACTCTACAACATACAATATTATTAAGGTTCGGTTTTCTATTTATTTTTTAACGTTTGTATTTTTTGTTTTATTAATTTTAGTTAAAATTCATAACCAATGCCAGATACAAATTTCGGATCATGTAAACAGGACCTTCACAACAAACAATAATTATATGAACATTTTAATTCAATTATTGTAAACTTTTGTTCTTATATTTTAAAAATATATATTTTTGAAACGAGCAAAAATGCGCACACGTTTATTAAAAAAGAAAAAAATCAAACAATTGAGTGAAAAAATACTTAAAAAAAATAAATAAAAAAATTAAAGTAATTAATCAGCAACACAAAAAAAAAACTATTTAGCCACGTAGACTTTTGCACAGAACCCTCAAAATCAGAGGCGAACTTAGCGAATTATAGACTCACGCAAATATTTATTGCTTGACATTTATATTTGAATGTCAGAAGCAGAAGAAGAAGAAGTATATAAAACACAGACTCCTTTTAAACGGCGGCGACATGCGTACACACACAATTTGTTTATTGAACCTTAGAACAAGGTCCTTAATGTTAAAAAAAAAAAAAAATAAAATTATATGAGAAAAGAATAAAATAAAAGTTGTAATTGCAAAGACTCAAATTTGAAACCCGTAAGCTTGTTAAACGATTTGGCACTCGTCTTTTTATATTAACAAATAGACAAATTAAATGGCAAACCCACTCTTAAGAACCCTCTAAGCTTTGAGACACAAACAAAATAATGAAATCCTTATAGATGTAACCCAACAACAACATTGAGACCAATGAGCGTTTATCAATTTCATATAATCGAAACATTTTTCTAAGCCAACTGACTAAACACACTGAAAGTTTAAACTAAAAGCAAAATATATATATAAATATCATATATGTCTAAAGTCTAAAAGAAAGTTTTAAGATAATTTGTAGTGCAGTGTAGTGCACGTTGTTCAAGCGTTTTAAACTGAACAATTTAATTGTAAGTTGCGTAGTAATTTTCATGCATGTTCATGTCGAGTTTTGATTTGAAAATGCCGTTTTTTATGTTGCTTTTAACGGTGACTTGCTATGCTTATTTACACTGTTGAAGAAGTTTTGGTGTTCAGGCCTTTTTTGCTTGCCAGTGTAATAAGCGACAAGTTTCCATTGTTATTAACTGCATTTTCACCTTAATGAAGGCGATTATACATAATAATGAATGTAGAACACTTTTGTGCCAATCCCATGACAAAAGTGGTTTACTTTGCCGTCTCTGTCGCACGAAACGATCGTTGGCTACACAGCTGAGACGTCAGCGTCGACGTCGACATAGCGCGGTCGTCAACTGCGCGTTGGCGTCATTTGCATTGTAAGTCGCTTACAGAAAATGTGGTTTAAGACAAAAAAAACAATAAAAACAACAACAAAATGAAACATAAATTAATGATTATAAATAAATAATTTACATTATGATAAACCAATAAAAGTAAAGTAAAAAAAAACTATTGTTGATAATTGCAAAGTAGAAAAATGTCAAAAATTATTTGTGTTTATTTTGTGTGCATTAAATGAAATATTTAAATAAATATATTATTAAACTTAAATTGTAACTTCTGTCAATTAAATTGTAGACTGGTTCATTCCAAAAAACAGAAACAAAGCAAGAAAAATAATAAAAACAAAAAAAAAATGCAACCAAGCAAAACAAACATGTGTGTGAGATTAAAAAAGCACACATACACAAACAAAACATTTGTTGGTGCATTGAAATGAAACACTTGTTAAAATGTCTTAAAAAATACCAAAATGTTGCTAAGCAAAAATAATTGTTGCCGCTTTTTGTGTTGTAATTTCGTTGTCGATGTCGATTTGTGCGACGCGACATTTTTTGTAGATCGTTTTTAACCTAAAAATAAATAAATATGCAAGCAGACATGTTCTTTTTGACGAGACACACAAAAAGTTAGATAAAAATACTTAATATATATGTATGTATAAACAACCACACACACTTATGTATAACATATATACAGTGAAGCTACCGAGAATGTACGCCCCAGTGCCAACGGTCTTGACCAGCCACGTACATTTAACAACTGTGGCAAAGGTCGAACTAATACTTGGAACTATAAATTTTATCGTCCGCGGCATAGAGCTTTCACTGTATTTGCAAATAGCTTTCAATAAAATGTCTGTGCAAAGCAGCAAAAAAATTGAAAATTTTGAAAAAATTGGCGACTATTTTTTTGAAACACAAATAAAATACTATAATTTTTTTTTTAACAATAATGTTAAAAAATAAAAAGCAATGACGAAACTCGGCAAACTGAAAAAGCTTTGCATGATAAGAAAAAAACAAAAATTAATAAATAAATAAAACAAACGCGTTTTGCTAATTTACTATCAATATACTATAAATGTACAATTTTATGTAGAGCAGTGTAGAGTTCAGATCATCACGACCGAAGACCCCCAATTAAACCCCCGAAAGAAGCGCCGACACGACAAATTAAAGCAATTGCATTGAAGCGAACAACAAAGAAACGAATTTGAAAACGATATATTTAAATTTAATTATTTAAAATTAATTTGGCGTTAAAAATAAAAAGAAGCCTTTTTTTAATTTAATATTTGTTTAATGTACAATAAAATTAAAGAAATTGTAAGATGAAAATAGTGATTATGTACAAAGCGGAAGAAGAAGAAGTATAGAACAGAGAAGAACAGTTATGACAAAGTACCGTTAATGCAATAGTTAAGCAATGAGCAATTAGAGCGAATACAACAAATAGCGACCGTAAAAAAACTAACTAACAAAACAAAAATACAAACATTTAGCGAAAGAGACAAAGTGAGAGGCGAAAAAGAGATATAGGAACAAATATATATTTATTTTTTTACCTTTCAATAAAACGAACCGTAAGCAATGAATTAAAAATCGTAAAGGCAATTAAAAAACATAGCATTGACTTAGTGTTGATTAAAGGGGCAAAAAAAGAAACAAAATAAATTCATAAAAAATAAACAGTTTGAAAATTGAGCGCAAAATTGTTGAAATTTAAAAATTCGGCTCAAGAAAAGTTCTGTACATAATATTAAAAACAAACAGATAACCAAACAAATAACACACAAGCTGAAATGCAGTAAAAAAGAAAAAAAATAATTTTTTTTTTTTTATTTTATGTTTGTTTTTAATTCAGATCCAGAATCTGAATTACTGGTGATTCAAATAAAAATATTAGATATAAGAAAACAAAAGCGAAAATTTGGCAACATTTTGAAAAGCCTTTCGCAAACAAAGATATGTGCAACTTACATCGTGTACAAAAAGAAAAAAAACTAATTAATTAAAAAAATATTTTTTTTTTTATTTTATGTTAGTTTTTAATTCAGATCCAGAATCTGAATTACTGGTGATTCAAATAAAAATATTATATATAAGAAAACAAAAGCGAAAATTTGGCAACATTTTGAAAAGCCTTTCGCAAACAAAGATATGTGCAACTTACATCGTGTACAAAAAGAAAAAAAAACTAATTAAACTTAAATGAATGGCATGCAAATATGGAAAGTCAAAATATTGAAAAGCATACAATTTATGAAAATGTATAAATGACAAGTAAAAATAAAGCAAGTTGAGAAAAAGTTGAAAATTCAACAATTCAAATAAGATACAAGAAAATTATATATACATAAACACAACACAACACACACATACATATATTTATAATAAAACATAATGTAAGTGAAGGAAAAAATTTGCATGCGTACACACACATACACATATATGAATATATATATATATATAAATGTAAAGTCATTAAAAAAGAAATTTTTCTGAAAATAAAAATGCATATTCAAATATCAAATAGCAAATTTTCTTTTATTTATTGCAAATGAAAACCGCGCAAATCGCAATTTTTAACGCGTTTAAAAACGCGCGCATGTGAAACAGCGGCAATCGCAGGCAAACCGCGAAGAAATTAAACGCGGCGACTGCTGACCATTAATCGCGTTGCCGGTTGAACTGTTGCGAATTTGATCTTACATTGCTGGTTGGTATATTTAAAACCATTTATACTAACCTTCAACACAAAATCGCAATATATGATGGCCCATGCTTGATTCTCATTTGCGTGAAAGTGTGAAGTTTTCAGAATATTTCGCACAGTGTTCCAGTGACGTGATAATTCCAAAAACCTGATTTGTGGACCACAAGCAAACCTTTTGCACAAAAACAATTAAAAAGACTTCGACTTCAAGTTGTTTTAGTTTAAAATAAATTATTTAATTTTTTTCTTATTTTTTGCTCTATGCATACAAATTTGTTTTCTTGTTGTTAGTATGAGTCTAATAGCCTTTAATACAATTATATAATACAAAAAGACTTTATTTTAGTTTATAATTATAATTGTACGAAGTTACAATGCGTTATTTTACATATGTAATTCGTAGTATAGAAAAATATTTCATAAATCTATAATTTTTTCATTCTACTTGTTTATGTTTTTTTGTTCTTTTAATATAAAGAATAAAAAAAACTAACTGAGACTTATTGTTGCCAATTAAATTTTGAGAATATGTACAGTGTGCACATGTTATAATAAACCACTGGCAAACTCTGTACAATTGATAATTCAAACATTTACATAAATTTAATACTTTGTTGCTAACTACATAAGTATGAACAAATAACACTACAAACAACTTTGCATAGTATCAAAAAAAGAAAAAAAGTCTAATTTACTATTATTATTATGAATCTTAGAGACTTAAATAACTAAACGCTTAAGAACTAAAGGAGCTTTGATTCACTTTGATTTTTTTCTTTCTTTTAGTTGCAATTAATTATAAAATAAAATTATAATTACAATTACAATTACAATTTATATAAATATGTATGAATTTGTATAAAAAACTAGATAAGATGCGCGAATGCCACTTTCATTTCGTTTGTTAATTCTTTTTCTAAATTAGTTGTTGTTATTCTTTGTTTTTGTTTTAGTTTTTGTTTTTGGTTCTTGACTTGTTCGATGTTTACGAATTGTTTGCGAATGCATTTTCTGTGCGGTTATGTTCACCTTGGACAAGGGCGAAGGACGTTTGTGGTTTGGTGAGGTGTGCGTGTGGTTGTGCATGTGCATGTGGGTGAGGAGTAGGCGGGCGTGAATAGTGTTAGATATATAGATTACAGGTACAGCGCTTGTAAGTTTCTTTGCACAGTTACGTGCAAATCTCGCTTGGCGTTGGTGTATGCGCACATGAATTCGCATTCGGCGTAAGATTTCCTGTTAATGTTAATGGCGGTGTCGCTGTCGCTGTTGTTGTTGACGTTATTGAATTTGGATTTGGTGATGATGTGCAGGCATATGATGATGTCGTCGTGCCGGTTATTGTTGTTAACGCCGATGTTGTCGTCGTTGTTATTGTTGTTGTTGTTGAATCAGCCTCTACTTGTTTCGCAATGTCGCGACTATGTTGCGCAGGTATTGTTGTTGTTGTTGTTGACGTTACTTTGCCTACTTTACTATTTGCATTTGCCGCCGTTAGCAAAGCTGCCGTATTTGTCTTCGTTCTCACTGCCCCAGTCGCATTCGTTGTTGCGTTCGAAGCCGTTGTTTGATTCACAGCATTATTTTGATATTTACAACGATTGAGCGCCGCTTCACGCTCATTTGCATCAAAATACCACACAGTGATGGCATAACGTGTACGATGCGCAGGTTGTACTTCATGTGGATTCCGTTTGTCCGACCAGAAGAATATCAAACGATCAAACTTTGGCGCAATATCGGCAACCGTATTGCTCGACGTGGGAAATATGCTGTTGTCAATTGAAGAGAAGAAAAGACAGCATGTCAGTTTCATATGCTTTGTAATTGTGTGCTTTAACTTACCGCAATATGCCGCCACTTTCCGCTGTATTCCAATCGATGTTCAAATAATAAATAGCGGTAATAACACGTCCATCCTTGTTGGGATTATCGACATGCGTAACATAATGCGAACCGGAGCCGGGATAGCAAGCGACCATAGCCTGTTTGATTATTTCAAGTTTTATTATTGTAATTCATAAATTAAGACTTTGTTATGCAAAGTGTTCACCATAGAATTTTTCATTTGTCTGGCATGCACGCCTGGCAGTGCTGCCAACTTGCACAAATTTGTTTTCAATGCTAGGCTGACGTATATCACGTTGACTATTTTTGCACATACGTACATATATCAAATGCAATCAAAAAATTAAACACAAATCTTTTTAAAACTATTTAAATTCTGATACAGTGAACACTTAGCATTAACTCTTGATCATTTGCCATACCTTTGTTCTCTCTCGTATATTATAATTGCCAAGTATGCCATTATTAAGCATTGTATTTGCACGATAGACGACTGCATCGATCTGTTGATTAAAACGTACGAACGAAACAAATCAATAACAATAATAATCAAAAGTAGTAAATGTTGTATAGTGCATAATGCAAAAAGAAAACAATAAAACATACCTGATTGATTAGATAACCGACATTTGAGCAGCCAGGCTCCAAGCCCTTAACCCATGTTATCTTATCGCCACGTATCGTGCGTAAATCTTTCTCTGTCTTCATATTATTCACCAATTGTCCGTCCTACAAACACAAAAACACACACAATCAATAAATCAATATTAGTTGCCAATTTGCAATAAGCTTACTCGAAATACGCCTGCATTGTACATGCGATGCACCTCATTCAGTATTTTCAGGCCCTTCTCCATGCCGAGAAAATCATCGACCACCGATAAGCCATACTGATTCATATCATTGATAATATTGCGACACAAGTCCTCATAGCGTCGCTCACTGAAAATGCCAGATAAACAAAAATAAATAATTAATAAAACAACAGCAACAAATTGCTTACAACAAAGTTTATATGTTATAATATTCGGCGATATTTTCGTTGCACCGACCCATGAATGACGAATGACTTCATTCAAACTTTCTCGCTGCGCAGTACGTGACTAATCATAACTGCGCTTTGCATCTCAGATTTTCACAACTTTTTTTCATGTTTTTTTTTCTAATTTTAAACCATAAAACTCAAACAAGATTTTAGATATTGCGACGATTGTTTATTATTGTTGTTGTTGATGTCAAGTACTTTACAACAATAATAACTTAATAGTTTTTATTACTTAACATGAAAAATAATAAAAATAAAAAAATTATTGTAATAGAACGCTTCGAAAAAAATTAATACGAAACGAGACGAAAAAAAAGTATTTAAAAATAAATATGTTTACAGCATTTTGTATTTTGCATTTACATTTGTTTCTGTTTTTATGATTAATCCATAAAGTTTTGCAACTTATGAGTTACACAAGTGTCAGTCACGTAGACCACA
This sequence comes from Phortica magna, assembly GCA_037044515.1. Lineage (NCBI taxonomy): Eukaryota > Metazoa > Arthropoda > Insecta > Diptera > Drosophilidae > Phortica > Phortica magna. The sequence goes on from JBAMBP010001731.1 coordinate 22,373, forward strand.
TTTGACTTGAGTTACAAGTAGAAAGTGTCGCACTCAGGGTGTGGGTTGTTAAGTGTCAAATAAAGCGACTTACTTAAAAAAAATGTCATTAGGCAACATGTAAACATTCAAGTTGTTTTATTCAACAAAAAAATCGGGGGTTTTTTACGGTTTTAAAAATATCTTGAAATATATTTTAAGGTTGAATTAATTAGCGCTTGTCATAAACTTGTCTGAGTCAAAAACTATATTTTTTTTTTTGTTTCGTTTAAATAAGACATTTATTTGCTTCAAATGCAAAATACAAAATAATTATAACCAAAAACTTAAATAAATCTATAAATGTATGAGATTTAAACAGTAAAAACAGAAAATTACACAAAAATTTAATCATTAAAATTCAAAAGCTCATTTAAGAATCTTTTGATAAATTTTTGTTAATAGCAGAACATAACTAACAACAACTTGTTTGGCATTAAAAAAAAAATTGAATTATATTTTTTTAAATAAATTAAAACCTCAAAAGATTTCAAATAATTACCAGAATAAATTTTCACGGAAATATTGCTCAGCATTTGCAGGCTGAGCTGAGCGTTTGAAGAAGTTGCTATTGTAATCCGTAGTTGCGGAAGTAATCATTTTGTATACAATAATTCAATTCGCTGCTTGGGACGATTTTAATTGAACTAATACAAGTTCTTAGTATGAAAAAAAAATCACTTTGTTTAGAACACAGCACAGATTTTATAGTTTTGATCACACAAAATCCTTTTCCAGACTTTGATTCAATTAATACTGCAATGTTGCAAATGTTCTGTTTGGTCGTAAATTCTTAAAAAAGTTTGTAATATGTAATTTATTTTTAGATTTTGACATTCAATTGCACAATTATCGTTCCGACTGCTGAGCTACTCCACGCACAACTGAATCGCATAGTGAAAGGTCTGCTTGTTTTTATGCCGACGCGCTGCTACAGCAATAGAACCTCATTGAAGGCGAGTGCAATGAGTGCGAGCGTCAAGAATGCCGGGTGCGAAGAGAGGAAACCTTAACGGCAAATGAAAGCAGCAGCAATAACACTGAGAGGAAGTACTGCAGGTCATAAGTGTGACAGGGGTCGGTAGCGGCAGGTAGGTAAGTACGAAGTTGTGACTGAATGAGTGACTGCAGGCGGCGTCTTTTCGAGTTCTTGATCTCTTTTGTTTCTTTCTTTTGGTTGTTTAATTTTTTCTCTTATTCTCTTGTTCTTTTGTTTGTTGTTATGTCTGCAAATATCAGTGCAACGTGAGCAAATGCACAGATCATGTACGCCATTAGAATGACTGATATCACACACACATTCTCTTATGTTGTTTAATGTTTTAGTCACGTTAATGTTAGCACAAAATTTAATTATATCATTTTAATTGCACATATTCTGCGATTGCACTGTTTGGCTGCGACTGCGAACCGCACGCGTTTACTGTGACTTTTCAAATGAGAGAAACGAGCGGCGGGCAACAGCAACAAACAACTTTGACAAAGACGAAGTGAAAACAAACGGCAACGACAAAAACCGAAGGCAAGTCGAAGTTGGCAAACGAGCACATTTCTATGCAATCACTATTAACACCTTAGGGCAACTGAGATAGCGCCACTGAGAGTGACACAAATGTGCTACGAACTAACGTATGAACTAACTAACGTGTGAAGAAGCGAGCAAGCGAACGAACGAACGAGAGTGCGAGTGTGTGTTGCTCTACGAATAGTTTTGTGGGAACTAATGCGATAAGCGTTAAACTTAATGTAAATAATCGAAACGAAAACGAAACAACTCCAACAACAAAGGTCAAAACAACGAGAACTGAGACGACAAATGAGGCACAGATAACAAGTAAAACATTTGTTTTCATTACCGCTGGTGGGTTGTCAAGACTTCTTAGTTATGCCAGATTGTCTACTGCAACACAAAGTCAACTGTTAAGTAGCCATAATAATGAGTGTGCCTTTTCTTGATTAATCTATTGTAGTTAAATTTACGATTGTATTTTGTATGTGGTGAGCTTATGTCTATTTTTTTTTTCATTTTGCGCAATATAACACAATACTGTTCGAAAATTAATTACAAATGTCAAAAGCGTGGCAACTCTGTGTATTAGCTTTATCAAATATAAATTGGTTGAGAGTTTGTTGGATGCGTCGCTACTGCTTACAATCGAACACAAACGCCCCAAGTATTTTATTTCCGTACATTTGTTGCGCATCACATGCCGAGCACCGCTGTGTCAACCCACAAGCTAACGTACAACAAACACAAAACGCATATACAAAAATATACAAATGTTGTACGCTCATGAGCACAAGCACGTAGCGCAAACCGCACACACACAGTCGAACATGCGCGCGCACACGCACATGGCGTAGGAAAAAAAAATGCCAAGCTACAAATATCAACAAAGACCGTTTCAATATGTATATTTTAAACAAAGATACACGCAGCCGAAAATGTTCCTATATAACTTTAAGACATCAGAAACGAAGAAAAACAGATGCAAACAACTGCTAGCCGACAACGGTAACGCCAAATACTCGTCGTCGTCGTCGTCGTCGTTTGTTGTCTTCGTCTTTGCTGTTGAATGACGGCAGACGACGAACTGAGAAACGAAATAGGTCAACAGCCCGTTTCAATAACAAATCGTCGTCTGCACATCAAACAAAATCACACACACACACACACACAAAAGTTCAAGTAGCCTTGAAGAAAACGCGCGTGAAGTCGTCAAAGCGTTTGATTAGAAGAGCTTGATATTGGATACACACATTGCTCCCCTTCAAGTCGAATAGATGCTGAATGAGTTACGTGCTGAAATGGTCGCACGTGCACGCACACAGACCCTAATGTGTGTTGTTCAGTGGTGGCGGTGGTGGTGAGATGACTTTGTGGGCTCGGCTGGCCAAGAGAAACGAAGCACACGCAATGTGCTCGACCTTGCGGTGAATATGAGCAATTGGGCGTGAGCGCGCATGTGTGCGTGAGTGCGTAACAAACCTTCAATTATGTATGTTGATGATCATAATTACGTGTTGGCTGTGGTGAGTAAAAGGTGTGTGGAGAGTAACATTAATCATCTGTTTGTGTGTGCACGACGTCACGAATACGCGCAACAGTTATGTGAGCGCACAAACTTGCACGCACACACACCAAACTCTAACGTAAAAAGAATGCCTGCGATAAACAATAGCTACTAGAAAGTTTTCCCTCACCCCGCCCAAAATCACTGCTCAACTTAATTGTTTACTATCTACAAGAAGAGTCAGCAACAATTTTAGCATTTAGAGTGGTCAGCTTTTATCACAGCAGCTACGAATTATCAATGCTTAAATATATTGAAAAAGAAAGCTCAATAACACTTGAGAAAATAAATATTTTATTAATGGTTGTATTTTTTACAAAAAGTAAAAAAATCACTTAATTGTTTATTATTAAATAATATAAAAATCGACAAATATTTAATATTTTAAAATTACATATGAACTAAAACATATATGACAGAAATATAAGTTATCGCTATCTGCAAAATAACCTTGAATATTGAAAATGTTTACATATACATTATATGCATGTTGTTTGTGCTGGAGCATCAACCCGCGACACTAAGTATCTTTTAATCCTTTCAAGATTCCCAAGTGTCTGACAAGTCAAAAGAAAAGAAACATTTACTAAGAAACCGGCTTAGAGAACTGATAAGAGAAAACCCGTTTCCGCACTTTACGTACAATTTTGTTAATACTTGCATATACACATATGCATGTGTGTGTATATGTATGTACAAATACACATTTTTGGTCTTTTGTTATTTTTGCGCAGATTCTTTATTTCTGCTTTTGTTCTTTCTTTCTTTTTTTGTCTTTGTTATTTGAATACGCAAAAAATAGCAATTTGCGTACGCAACTCAAAATTTTTCGCAATATAAGCAAATTAGCACATTAAGATACAAAATTTATAATTTCGCAAATGTTTGATAACTTTTTTTTTTCTTTTTGTGACGAATGAGATCATGCGACCCAAAACTAGCAAAGTTTGATATAGAAGAAGAAGATGCGGTGGATAATTCACAATCACATGACCTAAAAGGAAGAAAGTCTAGCTTGCAGAAGGGCCACTCTAAAATGGAGCATAAAAAAAAATTGTTAATCGGCAGGCGACCACCCACAACGATAAACGACCACAAATGCAATTTCGATGAATCAGCGACAGAAAAACGTCAACAACAATTTTGCGATTAAATTTATTCGCAAACAAATTGTAAAAACAAATACTGTTGAATAATTTTATTAATAAGGTAAACATTCTGGACTAAACTGCGCAACAGAACAATTGTAAATACTATATGTATGTGTTGTATGCGAGACGAAGAAAGTGAGTGGACAAGCGAAATGCATTCGCAAAGCACACGTAATGCCAAAAGACGACGTGAGAAGCAAAACAAAAAAACTGAAAACACGAAGAAGAAAAATTGGATTTGTAATCTAATCGCATTGCAAATATTTGCACCAAAAGTAAACACACCAGATACAAACCACATGTATGTATATACAGCGCTATAAATTAACAGATGAATGACTTCACCCCGAAGTGCCACACCTTGCCCCTTAAAGTAAACATGGGCTGGGGCAAAAAGGTTTTTGCAAGCCAAATCAAAGGAAGTCATGACGATGCGCCTCTGCGCAATTAACTTGAGTACGAAACATGTCCAGCATTTGTCACGTAAATCTTATCAACTTAAGTTTAATAACACGAAAAACTAAACACTTTGTGCAAATACGCGTAACACAACAAACAATCACAGATAGAGATACAAATACTTATGTATATATATATACATGCACATATATACAATTATCTATTTTGCATTCCTGGCAATAGCCGCAAGCGATGCTAATCAATGCGAGCGAGTATTTATACAAGTAAATTTTTGCTTTAAATTTTAATTATTCAATTTGAAAATGCATAAAGGTTTATCTTTCCTAAAACGATGTTCAAAAACAAAGTTTACTACAAGTTAGTTGAGTTGAGAGCACGACAAACATTGTGTTACAAACAACAAATGTCATACACATGTTAGAGAATATTCAACAATCAACAGTTCCGAAAAATAAAAATTTATAAAAATTTTACATTTTCGTAAGCGAGCAAACAATCGCCCACAAAAGACTATTTCAAATAGCTAACAACAACAACAAAAATGGTTGAATACAATCGCCAACCGTGTCCAATTCGCATCGTTGAAGATTGCGGTTGCGCTTTTATGATGGGCTGCATTGGCGGCTCGCTCTTTCAGTACATAAAGGGCTTCCGTAACGCGCCGTCCGGGCTTACGCGTGCCCTGTACGGTGGTCTAGACTCTGTCAAAATGAAAACGCCCATGATAGCCGGTAGCTTTGCTGTCTGGGGTGTCACCTTTAGTACGGTGGATTGTTCTTTGGTCTATTATCGTCAAAAGGAGGACTCATGGAACTCGATTATAAGTGGCGCAGCAACTGGTGGTTTACTGGCGGCGCGCAATGGCGTCAAAGCTATGGCGAATAGTGCATTTGTCGGTGGTCTCGTATTGGCAATGATTGAGGCAGCGGGCGTAGCAGTGGCGACCATCTATGCAGCGGAGCATGAAAGCGCTTTCAACAAATACTCGCCATATTTGAGGCATGAATGGAATTTCGATGGCATTCCCATGTACAACGAGACGCTCAACAAAGATAAAATCAATATCGACATTGATGACAACGCTGCCGACAATGCCAAACATTTGACGCCCTCAAAGAAAATAACAAAAGCGGATTTCAATTGAGTATTTGTCTGTCTTTTGAAGGTCCTAATCGAGCATTCTTCTCATATGTATAACTAATTTTCTTTTTCTTCTGTTTTCTGAGTGACAACAAAATTTTGTATATGTGAAACCTGGAATAGTGAGTCGCTAATTATATTTTATGGACGTAAACATTGCGAAAGTTAAATGATACGAAATATGTATAGATACATTTATTATTATGAGCCGTACTCACTTTGCATTGCCCATAAAATTGTCGTCCGCGAGGCCAATCTGATAGCTGGAGCTCTTCTCACTCTGGCCATTTTGATTGCTGTTGTTATATGGTGATGTCGAGTGTGTCTGCTGAAGTTGTTGGTGATTGTTAGCGTGCATTGGCTGTGGCACGGATTGTGCTGCGGGTTGTATATGATTTAAATTTGATGTGTAATTTTGTAGAACGTCGCCCACGCTGCCATTTTTCAACGTTGACGCATTCGCCAGGCTGCCATTACAGTTGTAGTTGCTGTTACTGTTGCTGTTGCTGTTGCCCACGTTTGCCGTGCTCAACTCGTTCTCATTGCCGAAGTCGGGTGGCAATGCGGCCAACATATTGTCAATAACGTCTGGCCAAATATTTTGATCTGTTTGCTGTGTCGTTGCCATTGGCGACATCATTTGCGCTGTCGAACAGTTTGCAGTAACGCCAGCGCCACTGAGACTCATACCCATACTTGCAACACTTCCAACGACGCCACCAGTACTGCAACCATCCAGCGTTGTGGCTGCCACTGCTTGTTGCAGTTGCTGCATTTTGTTATTGTTTTTCTGTCGCGCCAACAGCTGACATTCCAGTTTGTGTGTTGGCCAGTCCATGTGCTGATGTTGACTGGAGCAATAGTAGATAGTTTTGCACTTGGCGCAACGCAACAGTTGTTCCGTCGTGCCACAAATTGCGCAGCGTTGCGATGTTGTCTGCTTATGCATACTTTTAGTACCGTACAATATTTATTGAAATGATTGCTTTAATTTAATTTAAACGCGGTCTTTTCTTTTTGTTTTGTCCTTGCGTCGCCCTTTCTACGTTGCAGCAGTGGCGGCGACCAATAGCAACAATAACATCATTGCCAGTTTGCCTTATTTTTCTTACACTTAAACGCTTGCTTGTTCTTCGTACACTTCGTACGACCTTGAGCGTGTATGCGTCGGACAGGCAGCAACGAAAACGTCTACGAACGCGCGGTATTGGGGGTGCTACACTCACCCACTTCTACTTCTACTCTTCCCCTCATTCACACACACACACACACTCAACAACACTTTTACAGACACATCAACAACACAGCTCATTCAGCTGTTTTCTTTGTCGTTCGTTGTGTCTGTTATTGGCCGTCGCGACGTTGGCGGAGACGCGCTATGCAAGCGGTTGAGCGTAGTCAGTTTGCACTTATTTCTATCTTTTTTTATTTTCTTAAATTTTTATCGTCTGTGTATTTTAATCACGTAGGCCATTCACGTTACGTAGCACAAAAAGTAAAAATTATTAACACAAAAAAATAAAAATCATAGAATTCGTTTTTTGTTGGTGTATTGTTGTACTCGCTATTCAATTGTTGTTGTTGGCATATGTAGCTCGTATTAATTTCTAAGAACACATCAATATTAAGGCATTTTCAATAAAAGTTTGAATTAGCTGAAGAATTGCACTTGTTTTTTGTTATCTATTTAAAAAAAACACTCAAGAACAACGCGAAAATTTAGCATTTTTTCGCAAAAAGTGAAAATTTTAAGAAACTTTCACACAATTCACAGTGAGTATCACTGTGAATAAGCAAAATACAAACATCAGTGTTGACAAGTCCATCTTTTTTCCGCTGTTTCTGTTTTTTTTTTTAAACTCATTTTTAGGAATGCTCTTTTTGAATTTTGGGTATTGAGCAACTTTACTGTGTTAACATCTTAATCATATTGATGTCAATAATGTGTTCCCTTATGTTACGTATACACGCTCTGTACATAGAAGAGTTGTCTTTTCTTGTTTTGAAGCGCTCCTAAAAATCAAATCTCTAAAAGTATTTATTGGTCAATTACTATTATCTTTGTTATCTGGTTGTCCACGATCAATTTGCGGCTAATTTACGTTTAAAAAACTCAGTATTCATGTGCCGCTTGTCTCATAAAAATGCAAACAAATATTGTCTAGTGCTGTTACGATATTTTCTACATCAGCTGGCGTTGAAGCTACGACCGGCTTATCAATTTACGTTATTATTTGGGAAGTTGCGATCTCGCGTGCATGATTATTATTAGTTACACGAAATGGTAGAGATAACGGCAAAAGTCATACTCACGGACATTGAGGGCACAACGACGTCCATTAGTTTTGTAAAGGTATGTAATTAATTTCTATGAGTTGCATTTTTAATAACAATATTTTGCAGGACGTGCTGTTTCCATATGCAAAACTACACACCAGTGAGTTTTTACAAGAGAATTGGCAAATGGACGCCACTAAAACGATAGTCAAAGACCTAACTGAATTGCCGGAGTACAAGACTTATTTAAAAGAGAATGCATTCGAAGCGGACTACACTGTTAAAGGCATATCTAAATTTGTAAACCATCTTATTGACAAGGATTTGAAGTTAGGACCATTGAAGACGTTGCAAGGACTTGTATGGGCCCAGGGATACGATAAAGGCGAACTTAAAGGACAGTAAGTGCTAACAGTTATTTTTCGATATGAAAAAATGCACAAATCTTTAACATTTTCAGTGTTTATGAAGACGTCGAGGACGCATTGAAACGTTGGCAAGCAGCCGGCTTGACCATAGCCATATATTCCAGCGGCAGTGTAAAAGCACAGAAACTGCTCTTTGGACGTACAGTAAAAGGTAATCTACTGCCGCACATTAATGCGCATTTCGACACACAAGTTGGACATAAACAGGAGAAACAATCATACATTAACATTGCCAAAGAATTGAATGTAATACCAGCGGACATACTTTTTCTCACAGACATTGTAGGCGGTACGTAAACGCATTGCTTCATGTTACGTCTCAAAATAACTAGTTATAATTAATATTGCAGAAGCTGAAGCTGCGCGCTCTGCTGGTATGACAACCGTGTTACTTAATCGTCCTGGCAATGCACCACTTACCGACGACGAAAAGTCGGCATTTACTTTAGTCAACGACTTTGAATCTCTTAAAGTAACACTAAAGCCAACTGAGTGACGATAATAAATTTATATTCCTACACAAATCATTCATTTATTATTTAAATTCCATGCTAATCACAGGAATGCCCTGTCCACACTGCATAAATCATCGCCACTGTCGACCAACGTCGATGCCTCCTCGGCGCGTCTGCATCGTGCGGTGCGTTTGCCACGACTTGTGCTGCGCTGTGAGTTACGCGACGAGCACTTAGCGCTGCTTCCGTAAATCTTACGTAATTGTTGCATTTTGGCAATGTCGCGTTGTTCGCCGCCAGCTGCGTGCCATTCGCCGCCCGGAACACAAGTGCTATTGTTTGCTGTCGTGCAGCGACTGCTGTGGCCCCCGCTTTTCTTTCGCTGTTTACGTTGTTTGCTCTCGCACATGTGCCGTGTGCCCTCGCGTTGACACGTGTGCGATAGTTTGCCCACGTCAGGACCCCAGTAAGTGCTACCCTCAAGCAGAAGTGGCGCTGATTTCACTCGTTGACGCATCATCTCCATGTGCAGCTCATATTGATGTTGCTGCAAAGCCTGTTCGGCTTTACGTGTAGCCAAACGTATCGATAGAATGGCCTTATGTGGCTCACTGGCAAGGCAAGCACAGATTAAAGGTTAAGTTCTTTAAACTACATTGAAATTACTTACTTTAATGCCAGGGATTTCCAAGCTGGCGTTTTACGTACTTCCCAATCTACTTGTGGCGTTGTATCATGATATGTGCAATTGTTCTTTAGCTCTTTGACTTTACGACGCGCCACTTCTTCGCGTAAGGTTGCTGCTAGGTTTGGTCTAGCCACTGGATGCACGGGCGATGACGTCGTTCCAATCGAAGCATGCTTTGGCGAAGCCAACTGAAATATCGTAAACGGTGGTTTCTCAGCGGGCATGCACTTTCGAGCTTTCGTTGTCTTTCGACGCCTTGTGCGACAAGAAGCGCTACTGCTGCGCTTCGAGGAAGTCGTCGGAGAGTCGACTACTATCTTCGGCAGCTCACTGGAGACTGTTCGTTTTGGTGGAAAATATTTACTCAATTCGCTGCGATAAACGTGCGTTTGTACTAAATTTTTGGATTTCGGTGGTGTAGAAGTTATATTCTCATGCATCAAACTCAAATCGTTGACAGAGTAACATTTGCGTAGCGTTTCGCGTTTGCTCAATGTTTGCGATGGTTCCTCAACTCTATTCAAATACAAATTCTTAGAAAATATACAAGATAAACTTAAATAAGTTAGACTTACTTCACATGAGCCAATTCCGCGTTATAAGGCTTCTGTTCCTCTTTCGATTTAGCCCTCAGCTTTGTCGTGCTGCTACTGCCCGATTTGGGTCGCTCGGCAACGCAGCCCGACGTGGGTCGCTTGAACTCCTGTTCATAGCTTTTAAGCGTACGTTTGAAATCCGCTACCTCAGCAGCGAAATCCTCTTTAAAATTGTTCAGACGGCTCAAGCCACGGAGGCACTTAGTGTAATCATCAGTCACGGTAGTGGTGGGCGTCACAGCAGCACAGCGTGCATTCAACTTGCTGCATGTCGCTACGGGCTTGAGTGACTTTAGTGTATTGTTTTTCTTTTTGTTTGTACTTTTGGCGCTATTCTGACGTTTCTTTTTCGTCTTTACTTTGTCCAAGCCACAGTACGTGGACAATGAAGTCGTGCTCGCACTGCCGCATGTTTCCAGCAGCGTGGATTGTGTGCGCAGTTCACGACTTGTTGTGCGCAGACTCTCTAGCGTTGAGTAAAATTCGGCTTCCGGCAAATGATTAACTTCGCAGTAATCTGTGAGAAAATCAATGCATCAAATACACTCATGGAAACATACTCAATTCTTACCCGGTATACTGTCATAAAATTTGGCCAGTGATTTGATACCCGTGTTTGACCATGTGCTATCGGATTCATTCAATTCGTCATCGTGCACATCCAACGATGTTGCTGTGCGACCATTAACTGAGATTGTTGCATTCGCCAGACGTCCCAAATAGATTTTTGGTCGATTGTAGATTGGCGCCGGACAATTGTTGCACGGATCGATGGGAACTTTAACACAGGTGTTCAAGTAGGCATGGCCACTATGTGTGGACATCTTTTATGTCCGATTGTGATTTTTTACTCAAATTAATTGGAGTTTTTTGTTCGGCCACGGCGGATACAACGAAAATTTTCTTAGCTTTATCAATATTTTGTTGTGCCACATAATTGATGGCATCCTGTTGCTAACGTTACATTTACGCATTGTTTTTGTGCATTTCCGTTTTGGAGCCATTCGTGACCTTGACAATCTGGCGCCTGCGTACCAATTCAATTATACGTATTCATTTAATTAAGTTTCAGTTTATTTTTTTACCTTTAACTACAGATAGTCGTTGGTTTTTATTCGAAATTCCAACGGAAATACGATTTCCGGGCTAACAAAGCAAACCTGCTGCTAACCAGCTGTTTCAAATAAATATGTTAAATAACCCATGAGACAACTAAACGCAGCCGAGAACGTTTGGAAAATGGATGATTTATATAGTAGTGACATAAGTACGCAACGCTTAGATTCGAATATAAAGTAATTGAATATTGACTCAATATTTGTTTTGGGAACAACTAAGAAAGAGACAAAATTATTTCATCATTCCGCTTTTGTACGTCTTGGTGTGTGTTTGTTTTGTTGAATTGTGACGCAAGAAATATTTGTCGCAAAAGTTAATTGGCAAATCATAATAAAAGTGTTTAGCTAATTAGAAGTCAGAAAAGCGCCTCAAACCGCTTTAAAAACCGAAATAAATTTCGCCACTTCCGCGTGTGTCGTTAAGACGCAAAGAACGCAACAAAGGCACAAAAATAATAACAACAAAATGAAAGTCATTCGTCATTATTTGAGTGCAACAATTGTTGGCTTGTTGCTCATCGTTGGCGCAACGGCGCAAGAGGAACTGGTGAGTTGGCCAAACAAAAATATACAACAAAAACATGTTTGCATAGGCATAGGCTTATATACAACATAATTATTACATATAAGCAAAATATTATTGAATGCGCCGCTCAATTTTGGCTAAAATTTTGATTGCTTGCTTGCTTTTACTAAACAAACGCTTAAAATAACACCCACGCAGACATATACCCGCCAAAAAACCCACACATACATATATACGCATGTAGCGTTCTATTAACCGTCATTAGGAAGCGCTTTTGAATTTATAAAATCAACAAGAAGACAAACAAATAACAAAAGTGTTTACTACGCAACGCATCAAATCTTATCAGTTCTAAATCGGGCGAACAACCGTATGTCTGTCTGTCTGGCTGACTGACTTAATTCTTTGTTTGACTTTTGCTCCTGTTGGGTTATTGAGTTAATAGCGCAACCGATAACTGGCGACCGATAGAAAAGCGACGCCAAAAGCACGAAAGCAGCGACGATCTTCTCAAACGCCTTTGTCAATTAGCTTTTCTGCTTTTGTTCTTTGCATTGTACAATTTCACTACGCAATTTGCGTTTCAATTTATTTGCATTGCCTTAAGTAATGTTTGAGTTGTTGTTTTTTATTTTTCCATATTTTTTGCTTATACAATTTCCTTAACCCATTGTTGTTTAAAAGCGTACAAAAAAAAAAGTGTATAGATTCGATTTATTTCGATTATTTGCGTTTGTCGTTAAACAAAGTAAGCAAAGTTCATGTGCAATTTTATAAGTTTTCGTCTGTCAAAATATTTTCTTTTCATTTCCGCATATAAACGACATAACTGACATAAAACAATAAAACAGTCGTTGACCGTATTAATAATCGACAGTGGCATATAAAATATTAGCACTTTGTTTAAAAAATGTAAGAAAAAGTTGACTTTAATAGTATGAAATGCCGAAAGTTAACTGGCATAGTTCACAAAGTATTTCATGCTACAATTATACCGTCTTTTTTACTTCAAAATATAAAAATGTACTTTTACCGTTTTGGCAAAATGCCGTACATTTTTGTGCTTACTTCACTTCACTTCACACCCCCGCCGGCACATAAAAAGCAACAAAACAAAATGGGTTAAGTTTAACATTTTGCATACTTTTGCAAAGTTGATTTTAAAACAACATAAACAACAACAAGAAGTAAAGAAAATAAACTGGCCTCATATGCACTGAGGTCATAAAAAAGTCATTTTTAATTGCTGCGAACAAAAATGTTTGCGTAGATCGTAAATAAAAAAAGAAGCAGAAAAATAACACAAACAAACAAACAAAAAATTATTAAAATTATATGAGCGAAATTTTTGCCAAGAGATTTAAACTTTTTTAACGTTTGTTTTTCTGCCTTTTCGCCTACTACTTTTTAACGATACAAAGCAACAATAACACACAACAACAACAACAACAACAAGTTTTGTCGAGAATAATTTGTATTTTGTTGTTGCTTAAATTGCAATAAATGACAAATCTTTATAAACAGATACATTCGTCGTCGTTGTCGTCGTCGAAGCATTTGACTCACCTCATTTACTTTAGGCGAAACAACAACAAAAACAACAATAGAACAAAAAATTAAAATTAAAATGCTCCCTGGAGAAAGATTTTCCAACGAATTTGTTTTTGTTTTGTTTTGTTTCATTTTATAAGCTGAGGAGAGAAATCAAAGTGAACAAAATGGCATTAGAACAACAATGAAGATGATGATGACAAATCAAAAGTGGTGCGGAGAAAACAAACACTTACGCTTAAACAAACGTACACAAAAGAAAAAATAGCAAACTCAACAAAAAAACAAAACTTGAGAAAATTTCATGCCCGATTTGCATAAAAACCCGAAACTCAAACAATTGATGACAATTTGTATTTATAGTCTTTGAAAATCTCAACGTTCAACGCGCTTTTATTGTATATGAGAAACTTGAGTACAATGAGTTACATTTACATATACATACATACTTGTACAATGCTTAACTCCTGCCTGACTTACCGCCCACTGTACCAAAAAAAACATGTGCACAAACGACACTCATGCTCTTAAGCGACAACTACAACGTTTATATACGCAAAGCCTCATTCACTTACCGTCGTTGTTGTTGTTGTTGTTGTTGTTGCTGCTGTTTGTTAGTCATGCCCGAAATCGAAGACGAAGTCAAAGTCTTTGCCTAAACACAAATAACCAAATTGAGTCGTCGACGTCGACGTCGTCGTTCTAATAAAGCGAATCGAATGAATAGAAAGAAGCAAAAAAAAAAATGTTGCCGCAAAACAGTGGCCTGACAGGCATGTCTGTCCGTCTGGCCAACTGTCTTAGTTAGTGAGTCTATTTGTAGTGAAGTATAAATCTGTATGTGTGTGTGTGTCGCACAAATTCACTTGTTTGCTGTCTGTCTCGCTTGCACGCTCGCTCGCTCGCTTTTGTTGACAGAACCAACAACCAAAGCAGCACAATTTAATATTTTATTACTTTTTAGCTGAAAATGTCTGACAAAACATTTAAGATTTCTTTTTTTCTTTTTTTTTGTATGCATAAATTAAATTGGCAAACGCACACACACACATAAATACAGCGTATAAACATGCAATCTATGTGTTTTATGTGTGTGTGTGTGTGTGTTTCCACACTTCCGCTTCTATGTCGGTTTCTTCTTTTTTTTTAATACTTTTAACCATAAAATTTTGTATATTCAAATTTGATTTTGACTTATTTAAGAGCTTCGCTCATATTAGTCGACAAAACCATGACAACTCTGGCGTTGAAACCTACCTCAACTTTGGCTGCAAGTCAACTCGAGTTGAAGTTGTTTTGGCAATCGTTTTTGCATGCTTGTCAACAACTTCAAAGCATATTCAAGATTTTCTCTTAGACTTTATTTGTTTTTGCAATAAACTTTGAGTGACTTTTCTAAGAATTTTGAGTTGCCTTGCGATTTTTTAATTGATATTAATGATTTTATGTCAGCTACTTTTTTTTTTGCACTCGTTTGCATTGAACAAGTTTTGGTAGTTGTGCAAAGTGTAAAGCGAAAATTTCTGTTTGCCGTCATCATTAATCTTGCTTTCATTCTCATTTCAATCATAAATGAAAAAAAATATATATTATTTAAGCGTTTATTTTTCGTGGCTGAATCATGTTTGAATGGTTCATCATCTGGAATTTTTTTTTTTGCTATTTGGCTTCACGATAATTAATTGTATAAATCAAAGTATTTGCACATGTGCCATCGACATTATTAGTCAGAGGACATGAGTCAATTGCACTTTGCGTGGGTTGAATTTAAATAGATTTATAATTCATAAGCAAAGTAATTGAAATTTTACTTGCAAGTCAAAAATTTGGGCAAAAATACAGTGGAACTTTGTTAATCCGGCAGAAAGTATAAGACGGTCTCTAATTGTTTGGTTCTACGAAGGGAATTCTTTTGTGATTTTTCACAGTTTCGTTAAATAAACATTTGTCAATTTGGGTGTTTAGTTACTTTCAATCGCGACCACGTGTGTTTTTGGCAAATTTAATTCGCAGCGAACATGAATATTAATGCTTTGATAAGCTTTGACTTAAACTCAGAATAAAACTGGCATTTTGCTACACGTTTAATGAAGAAGAGGTGTCAATGTCAGCAACAACACGGCATAACTTTTTTTTTGAAAGACAGGTTTTTTTTTTCTTATATTTTGAACTGTTCTTTTGTGGCATAATTTTATTTTTATAATAGAATGACAAAATTGCTTAAAATCACGCGTTTGAATGCTTTTTATAAAAGTTTTCGTGCTCTTTCGCAAACAATTGAAAATTTTTGTTCATTTCAACAAAAGACGTTTTTCGTTGTTCAGCACAGAAAATTCAAGTCAGTAAGAGCAACAAAATGTTGAAATTGCCGTTTTACAACGTTGTTGTTGTTGTAGTTGTTGTTCAACTCAAGTGTGCATTTCGACCTTGAAAGCGCCGAAACTTACATAAGCTTACACTTTTTTCTTTTCATTTGTCTTTCTTCTGCGAGAGCGGAAGAAGAGAGCATACGTGCGTGAGTACTTGTGTGCGTGTGAGCGCGTCATCTGCTGCTGCTGCTGCAGGCTGAACATCGATAATTGAATCGATCAACAAGAGTTCAGAAAAACCACATCGATAACAGTTTTTGTAGTTTACCGTTTTTTTTGTTTTTGTTGAAAATGCAAATTTGTATTATGTTTTGTGCGTTGTGCGTTCGTTCATACGATTGACTTTGTTGTTGTTGTTGTTGTTGTTGTTGTCGTGTGTTTGTTTGCTTATCGCTGTGAGGCTAATTTGATGAGTTTATTTAACATTGCACAAAGCGAACATGCGCGCTTAATTAAACATTAATTTAAATCAACAACAAAATTGGCGAATTTCAATTAAATTTTTTTTTTTAACCACAACACACATTTTGTAATTCCCTGTGCAGGCATGTGGGTATGTGTGTGTGTGTCATGTTGTTTTCTGTGAATTCAATGCTTTTTGTGAAAATTAAAAAGATAAATAATTTTTTATTAACTCGTTTATTTTTGTTTGCTCATCTCGTTTTGTTTTTGTCAACAAAATATTATTTTGCAATGTTCTGTTGTTGTTTTTAATTCATTTAAATGCAATAAAGTTAAATTGAAAATCATGCCACTGCAGAAATACAAACAGAAACACACACGCAACACGAAAATGCCACAAATGCCACGACGAGCGTCACTAACATGATTATCATCATCGTTGTCGTCAACACCATCATCATTATTTCGCTCAACGACATCATCACTGTGGTGTGTATGTGTGTGTGTGTGTGTGCCTGTGGCTGAATGCCTGTGTGTGTGTGTGTGTGTGTTGATGTTGGCTGTCAGAAGCAGCCACGGCCAAAAGTTTTATGCATTTTTGGGCTTTTGTCACGACCAACAACGACAGCAACAGAAACAACAACAACAACGAACACGATGCAGTTACAATGCTCAGCAACGGCAACAACAACGATAATGCCATCATAATCATCTTCGTCGTCATCGTCATCGCGAAGTCGTCATCAACAGCCAACTTCATCATTATTATTGTTACTGCTTTAGCGCAACCACACACACACACACACACACACACATGTTTAACACCACACCACTGATTTAAATGACATACAGGGTGCGGGTGCTTGTTTTGGTTCTTACTCTTGGTTGTTGAGTTTTCAACTTTTTTTGATAAGTTGTTATTGCTTTTATGTTCGAGAAAAAAATAAACTTATTTCATCTTCATCATTTAAGCTTTATGTATTTTTGACAAGTTGCACATTTGCAGCTGCCAACGAACAACGAAAAAAAAAGAAACAGCCTCACTGCGGTTATGTTACTCCAGCTGCTTCTTCTTCTGCCGCGTTCCACTTTTGTCATTCCTTCGTTCGCTTGCACAAACAGACGCCCGCTCGTTCACTCATTCGCTCATTCCGTCACTCGCATACAAACAGGCGTCCGACCGCTCGCTCGCTCGCTCACTCACTCGTCACTCGTTCACTTGACTGCATTTATCGAATGAATTTGCGAACGAGTTGTTTTGCGTTGCGTTGCATTCGTTGCCGTTGTTTCGTTGAAACGAATTTGGTTTTGGTTTTGTTGCTCATCAATGCTGCGTTGCGCTCAGCTCGGCACGGCACGGTGCTGCTCTGCTCTGCTCTGTGCTAAAAACCCGTTATTGAGTTAATTAGTTTTTGTGGCTTACCAAACGGAAATTTATGTTTGCCTGAATGCATCTTCAATTTTTAATTATTGCATTTTCGATTTTGTCTTTTGATTGATCAATCAACGCACACACACACACATACATACGTATACGTAACAAACATATATCGTTGTAATAGTAGCAAATTTAAATTGACGCATACCATTTTACCGCAAATTCAATTTTAGCAACTTTTAATTGAAATTCGGTTTGATTGACTTTCATATTATGGAAAATGTTCACTCTGCAGCAAATTAGGACGTTTGACAAAATCGGAACTTATTGCGTATTTAAACGGCACAGAAAGATGGTTTAGTTGATTCGGTTAAACAACTTCTGATAAGAACTTCCTCAGGCATAAATTTACTTCTTAGCTTAGACATGTTTTGTGCATGAGTCAACGTTAAACTCAAGCGCGTTTTCTATGACTAATAATTATATTTATAAATAAATATAAACGTTCAAATGATTTACGTAAATAATTTGAGGCTTTGTTGACATTAAAGGTTCTTTTTTTCTCGAGTAAGCTTGTTGTGAAGTGCTTGTGCTGCTCTGGCACATACAATTTGACCTTAGATTAACCCTTGATTTTGAACTTAGTTTAACCTTGGCTTAAGTTTGACTATTGCGACTTTTTTCGTTTCAATGGCAACTTTACACTTGAAATTGAATGCCTTTGAATGAGAAATCTTAAAAAAAAAACGGATAAGTCAGGTTAAAGCCGGGTTAGGTTAACGCACGGTTAAATTTAAGTGTGCCTTAAAATAAACAAGATGTGCTAACGAACTAATGAAGTTTCATCAACGCTTTTTAAAAGCTTCCAATATATCATGTTGTCAACGCTTTTGAGCAACTTATAAGCTAAGTTGCTTTAAACACAACACAAACTGCAATGGTGAATGGGAAGCTAATATAATAAAACACATACACACACACACACATACATCATCTACATCACTTTGCAATACGCTTATCCGCTTCATTGATCAACGTTGCTTGTGACTAACATGTTTTTTTAGATAATTTCCTGTGTGTGTATTTGTATTTGTGTCAAACTCTCTGATGTGTTTTGTCCTCTATGTTTGTCTTTCTTTCTTTTTTTTTTCGTTTTTCTTTTCTCTGTACACCATAAACAACAACAACTACACGACCACCACCACCACCAACAACAACCATAATCAAATATTGTGTACACGAATCATCAATCAAACAAACAACCAATCAACTCAACCAACGAACGAACGAAATGCTCACAACTCCAACTGCAACATGTGCGTTGACAGACACAAAATGATGAGACAACAACAATAACAACAACACTGCCAACACCGGTCATCGAACCAGCGATAAAACTCGTGCACGTGCTCAATCCCGGCGAACGTGAATATCTCTCACCGAATTTGATTGGCGTTCAAAATATCGCCATGACATTTCTCCCGCTATCGATAAACTTTGTGAATGTTATCGATGCCTTTCGTGAAATTGTGAATGGCGTACGCTATGAGATCATTTTGAATGCCGTCGATACGAAGGCACAAAATGACGATATCATTTGTCGTTTGGTGATACTCGAGAAGCCATGGCTGCGCACCGAATGGGGTGACAAATATCGTGAATTGGTTAATTCAAATTGCACGGACACCGGCGGCGAGCAAGGGTTGGCGGACAGCGATCCTGCTGAGCGTAGTAAAGTATTGAATGATAAATATCCAATGAATGCGATTTTCAATGGTGGCACACGTAATGAGCTCAGCGACGATGAAATGGCGCGTCTCGAGTCGCAAATTATGCCAGTCATGGGTGTCAACAACAACAAACGTCAAGCGACGAGCACTTCAACCAGCAGCAGTAGCACAACTACTACAACAACAACAACAACAACAACCACAACAGAGAGCGCACCAACAATAACAACAGAAAATGCTGTTACAATTGAGCATGAAGCGTCGTCGACGACAGCAACGCCTGCAATTAACGCTAACAATGCTCATGATGATGTCGCCGATAATCAACGTAATGATGATGATGATGCTGCTGATGAGTCAGCCACTAAACCAGCTGAACTAAACGATAATGAGAAACAGTGGTTGGATGAGATACTATCAATGGGCGCCTATAATTTTGAAAAGCGCATTGAACAGCAAAAGCAACAACAACAACAAAATGCGCCAATTGCAAATGAAGCCGAAGAAGGAGAAGGAGAAGCGAACGTGAAGCAACATTTATCATTAGCTGAATCGAAATTGCCAAAGGCAGAAACCGTTGTGAATGTGGTGGAGACGTCGGCTGCGACTGCGACGTCGGCAGAAGAACAGCAGCAGCCGCAGCAGGTAAATGCAAATGAGCATGAGGCGGAACAGCAACAACAGCAACAACAACAGCCACAGCAACAACAAGAACAACAACAACAACAAGAAACATTATGAATCAAATTGAAATAAAACGTTATTTAATTGAATTTATTTAAGCACGTTTTTCTTTTCGCCATGTTATTTATTTATTTTTGTTTTTTTTTTTTTGTGTATTTATTTATTCACTTTTGTTCTGTTTTGTATTGTTTTTATTCATGTCCTGTTTGCCATTTCAACGCACATACACACATACCATTTGCCATTTCGGTTGCCTACCATGTACACCTGAATGCCACAACCAACCGCCATTCCACCCATCATGCTCACTCTCGCTCATCCCTCGATATTAATCGCCCTCTCTCTCTCTGTCTCTCGCTCACTGCCAGCTGTCATTCATTATCATTCATTGTGGGTTACGGTGTTTCATTTAATGCAAAGTGTACGCGCGCAGTCCGTGACCAACAGCAGCCGCCAAGCCAAGGCCCAAACGCCCGCCCGCCCGCACCGCTGTGCTCCACTTATTACGCCTTAATAATCAAATGAGTTTCCGCTTTCAATTACGGCCGTAATTCGTCGTATACGTTATATAGTTTAAGACATGGCTTTGCACAAACTCATACACAACGCCACACCCCTCACCCTCGCTGTCATTGCATACGCCAAAGGCAACACTGCCAGCAGCTTCATTATGCAAACATTTGCCGTGTTTCATGTTTTTTTTTTTTTTTTGTTACGCTTTCTTGTTGAAATAACTGCCAGATGGGTTTCAATCTAAAGACAGACAGACAGACAGTTCGACATACAGTGGCGTGTCGATTCGCCTAATACACACACACACACACACATACATACATGCTTTTAATAAAGGCAGAAATATAGTGTTGGATAAATTATCTTCAAGCTTTACTTTCACACTTGACTCAGTTGTCTTCAATTGCTTCTTCACATACATTTTCGCTCATGCTGACAACGCAGCAACTGTATTCTCACTTAGTTTACCGTTAACGTCATTATGTTTAATTCTTATTGAAATGTCTGTGAGTGTGGGGTGTGGGGCGGCATACTCATCAGCATAGCGCACACCTGCGCATCTATTGCAGCATAAACGTGTTTGCAGCCCCGCACACAAACACATACACGAAAAACACTTAATGAATTCATGTTGTATCTGGAGGATTGCGTTGTGCCGCGCATTAACAGATTTCAACAACCTGCTCGGCCTCCTCAACCCACTGCCTCTATTTTTTTTTTTCTTTAACTTTGTGTTTTTAATTACACACACGTCGTTACCATTACATTTCATTTGCGAATAACTGTATATATTTACACATATAAATTCGCAATATATATTTGTGCGTGTGTGTGTGTGTGGTTTTGCTGCGATTTTCAGCAACGCTTCTCGTTGACTGCCATGTTTGTTTTAATTGCTTTCATGTTTGTCGAAAATGCCCCTTCACGTATGCAATAGTTTCTTTGCGTTTTGGCGTCTCTCTCTCTCACTCTCTTTTGCTCTCCTGGTCCGTTGGTTTTGTTGTTTAATGTTGACTCCTGCAATTCCCGCACGCATTAAATACGATCATCGTCATTTTCGTAGTTGTTGTTGTTGTTGTTGTTGTTGTTATTGCTGTTTCATTTGGTTTTCGTTTCGTTTGCCTATGTTATGTAACGGCATAAATTTCATACATGCATGCATATGTATGTGTGTATAAATTGTATTGGTTCAAATGTGTCTTATTTTGTTGGCTGTGTTTGTAAATTGTTACTGAGCTTTTTGCATATGTTTCATATTTACATTTATAAATATTCATTTATGTTACTGTTTTTGTTGTTGGTTTGTTTGTTTGTTTGCTTTATTGTATTGTTGTTATTATTTACTTTACGTTTGCTTTGTTTTCGTTTTCATTTTTATTTTGTCATGAAATAAACATGTTGCACCTGTCGTCGTCGTCAGTGTTGTTGTCCTCAACGCCGTTTGACTTTTCGAGTTGAGTTATGAACTGCATAAAAATTCAGGCCTTTTCAGTTGTCGGTTGATGAAATTCGCATACGCTAAAAGGTTTCGCTTCCGGTTGGGGGTTAAGCAAATAAAAGTAATAAAAGAAAAAAAAATAATCAAAACAAATTGCAAACGCTTAAAAGTTTGTTGTTATTTAGAGATGAAACGATATGCTATGCTGGCAAAAATACTCATTCATAAAATTCATTCAAAGCCAAATTTGTCATTTTTATTTATAAAAATTTATTACTGAAAATCAAATGTGTTTGAACTTTGCGCACAAACACAATATAACACACATATTTTTGCCGTTAAGTTTATTGTTTACAAGAAGTACAAAGCAGAAGTTCTTGTGGCTCCACTGAACGCTCTTCTGGTAAATAATAATCTAAATACGCACTCTTCTCAGATTTCGCTTAAGCAAACCTCTCACAGATAAATTCGCAAGGCATCGGCAGAAGGCATCATTTCTTTCACAGAATGCGTTCTTTAGTCTTACAATCGTTGAAGCAATTTTGGCGTTTGCCCACTTGGATGTGCCATGAGATGGTCAGCAGCGCGGCTGTCTTGATCTTTCAAAGGCGCGACTATCAGAAGGCAGCCGTGAAACGCATCTGTGGCAAAGAACTGAAGTGAAGTCACTTTTATTTAACTTAGTTTGCCAAATGGCGTTTATGTACAATTTCCGAATCAATAAAGCACAAAATTAAAGTGATTAAAAATTCGACAAACCATAAAAAACGCTTTTAAAGACGGCAGCAAAGAAAGGCGCATGTTTTATTCACAGCTATAAATCATAGAAATTTTTACAATATTAATAAGACGTATGTTACATAGTGCCACATATTATATGCGGCAGTCGAATGTTCAAAACATGGCACCAGTGTCGATCTTTCTGTTAGGCTGCTGTGTGGCGCTTAAATAATAAATAGACGTATGCTACTAAGAGTCACATACAACATACGGCATTTGAGCACTAAGACGTATGCTAAGTGCCTGTCCTGCTGCTGCACTGCTCTGTGGCGCATATCTCACATATTAAATAGACGTATGCTAGTAAGAGTCACATAAAACATACAGCAGTTGAGCATTGCGACGTACGCTTAGTGTCTGTCTTGCTGCTGGACTGCTGTGTGTGTCGTGTGTCGCTTTGTAACATCAGCGGATTCTTTTTTGTGTTTTTTCTGGTAATAATTTCATAAAATATTAAATTGCAGCAATCGCGTGCCAAACGAAGCTCATCAGATGCGAATTTTGTGGGCGGCGCGCGTGCCTTCAGCAATGAGGACGCAAAGGAGGTGCTGCAGGCATCGCTCGATAAAATGACCACCGGCGACGGGCCAAGCTACAGGTATGTATTTGTTAATATTCAAAATGAAATACATGAATGATTAACAAAACAAAAAAAAAATGTCCAACGAACAGAATCTCAGAGGTCTTTGGCGCAACCCGTCAAGTCGTGGCCGGCGAACTGACGACAATCGATGCTGAGCTCATCGACGCGGACAATCAGCATGTGCGTTGCTCCGTCGAAATCTGGTCACGTAAATGGCTCAACGACAATCAGATTAAATTCAAGTGCGGCGATAAGCCGGCAAAGAATTACCGACACAGCCGTTCGGTCGAATATGCCGAGAAGAAGTCGCACAAGAAGCGCAACCATCACACGCTGGACAAGACCGAACACTTGTTCCACAAATTCCAAATCAAATTCAAGCGCCAATATGGCAGCACCATGGAGCGTCAATTACGCATGCGCATCTTCCGTCAGAATCTGAAGACGATCGAGGAACTGAATCGCAATGAGATGGGCAGCGCCAAATACGGCATCACCGAGTTCGCCGACATGACCAGCACCGAGTACAAACAACGCACCGGATTGTGGCAACGTGAGGCGAATCGGCCAACTGGCGGTCTAATGGCCGTTGTGCCCGAGCTTGAAGGCGCATTGCCCAAAGAGTTCGATTGGCGTCAAAAGAATGCCGTGTCACATGTATGTACAGCTTACTAGCTAACATAAAGCAAATCAATTTTGTAATCATTAAATTTTTAACATGTCAAAACTAAAGGTTAAGAATCAAGGCAATTGCGGCTCATGTTGGGCCTTCAGCGTCACAGGCAACATCGAGGGCTTGTACGCGCTCAAGACCGGCAAATTGCAAGAGTTCTCCGAGCAGGAACTGCTCGATTGCGACACGGTCGACTCGGCCTGCAACGGCGGCTTGCCCGACAACGCTTACAAGTACATTTGCGTCTTTTGGTGCGTTCATTTAATTCCAATTGTTAAACACTTTCAGAGCAATTAAGGAAATTGGCGGCTTGGAGTTTGAAGACGAGTATCCCTATTTGGCCAAGAAGAAGCAGTGCCAGTTCAATAAGACGCTCTCACACGTGCAGGTGGCGAACTTTGTCGACTTGCCGCACAATGAGACCGCCATGCAACAGTGGCTCATTGCCAATGGACCGATTTCAATTGGTAAATAATTTTTTTTTTTTTTGCATTTGCAATTTATTGATTTGTCTTATGTTCAACGTTAAAGGCATCAATGCGAATGCCATGCAATTCTATCGTGGCGGCGTCTCGCATCCATGGAAGCCGCTTTGCTCGCACACGAACTTGGATCACGGCGTGCTCATTGTCGGCTACGGCGTCTCCGATTATCCCAACTTCCATAAGACTTTGCCGTATTGGATTGTCAAGAATTCGTGGGGGCCACGATGGGGCGAACAGGGCTACTATCGTGTCTATCGCGGCGATAATACTTGCGGCGTTAGCGAAATGGCCACGTCGGCGGTCTTGGCCTAAAAGCAACAATATTAATTGAAAGCACAAAAACAAATTTATACAAAAAAAAAAGAAAGGTTTTTTGTTTTTGTAATTTGAAATTTTTTCCTTTTGGTTTTTTTTGCTACTTTGTTCTTTTTCTTATTGTCACTAAACAATGTCTTAGCGTTCAAATAACCAATAACCGAAAATCATTTAAAAAAAAGCCAATAGGAACATAAAGTCGAACCATTTTTGCCGTGTATTTTAAGCCAATCAAAAGCTGTCGTCGCATTATCATTGAACCATTGATTGTACTTTATACTTATATACAAATACTAATCTGTAATAATATATTGTAATAATAATCTAAATAAATAAATTGTTCTTGTAGACCAGTCTAAATGACCGACCAACTGTTTATTAATTGTTGTCATATTCGCTTAGCTTGAGCAAGAGCAGACGCAATTTGCGCGCCTCCAAGCCGATCGTTAGCGGCTCGGCGGGCACTTCATCGGCCGCCGTAAAGATGTTGGCCGGCGTAAAGAGGCCATATGCCTCACAAGATTTGAGAAAGTTCTGCACCTCCTGTACAGCGGGATATGGTAAGATAATATTCTGTTTGGCCATGCCGGTCAGTAGGCCGAGCACGCAACGTTTCACATGCAGCCACGTGTCCGCATAGAGACGCGCGCCAGCGCCGCCTTCCAGTGCGTGTGCGATGCGTGACAGCCCGAACTCATAGTTGGACTTGGCGCAATACAGGGTGCCCACAACCAGATTAACAATGCATAGATGATGATACTGTTTGCCCATGTTGCCCTTGAGCTCTTCGGCCTTCTCCACTTTACGCATCAACTCTTCGGCCTCCTCGTTCTGGAACGTCATAATGTAGGAGACGCACAGATTGGCCAGCACGGCGGCGGGCACGGACATGATCTAAGCACGAGATTGAATTGTTGATTAGCATTACTTGAGTTGTCTGAGTTCAGCACTTACATCGTCAACATGTTGACGCACAATGGGCTCATAGAAGGCGGCCGCCTCCTTGTACTTGTCGCCCTGCATGAAGAGCACATGGCCGGCATTCAAGCGCCAAATGGGATTCTCCGAGCAGAATTCAGCGCTCGAACGAAATTCACGCTCAGCGCCGACAAAGTCATCATCACGCCACGAGATCCAAGCGCGTGCCATCACCACCGGCAAATAACTAATGACGCAAACAATATGGCAAAATCAAAAATGGCATAGACTCATGGCATACTCACAGCTCCAAGGCGTTCTCATAGTCCTTGAGCGCATTGCGCAATGCAAGCTGATCGGTTGTGGAGCGCACCTCCTGCACCCTGGCGGCGAGACTTCGCAACTTGCCAGCCAAACTGGAGGCCAGCGTGCCCAGCTTCTTATCAGCATGCTCCGAAGATGTCTGCGCGGTTATCAGCGCGTCGAGCAGCTCATAAAGATACTGACTAAGATACTTGTACGTGAGATCGGTGTGCTCGGCCAGTATATCGGCGGCGGTCTCGTACATCTCATGCTTGCAGCATGTCAGCAGTATATTGGCGAATGTCTCTTTCGGACAGGCGGGCGGGCCCAGTTGCAGCAGAAAGGCCAACTTACGTAGGCCGGCCACCGGGCCCTGTGTATCGGTCAGCGCCATGTTATGCAGCGTCACCGGATCGAGTTCGCTTTCGGCGCGTGGCGGCAAATCGAGCAAAGCGTCACGCGCCGACTCAATGTTGCCATCCTGGTACTCAATGGCCGCCTTCAGGTTCAGCGCCTGCGTTATGCCCGACAAGGCCATCGTTATGGGATTGCCAACGCTGCGCGCACTGCCATCGGTATCGATCTGTGCGCCGATGCCCAACTCCGGATGATTACGCATGCCGCGCTCGACAATTTCCGCTGTATGCATAGAGTAAGCGACAGTTGAGACGCTGCTTGACAAGCACAACACGCTAACTCAACTCACCCGTATAGTCGATGGCCTGTGAGCGTTCCTTTTTGCGAAAATGCGTCAGCGCCAGATTGTAGGCGACGAGCGGATTGAAGCCGCCCACCTGCAGCGCCGACTGGAAACGCTGTACGGCGGTCTCAAACTGATCGGCCTGATAGAGCAGACAACCCTCATCGTTCAGCGTTTCGGCATTGCCGCCCGCACGTTGATTGAGTATCGACTGTGCGCCGGCAAAGTCCTCACTTGAATAAAGTATCGCGCTCTGCAGTTGCAGGCATTGCTCCTTCAGTTCCTCATGCTCGTTGATCTGCTTGAGCACACGCAATGCATCGGCAAAGATGCCCGCCTGGTAGAGCGATTGCGCATAATAAAATCTGCCAAACAGCGAGCTGATGAATCGACCACAAACAACAACAACAACAACTCACTTGTATTTGGGCTCCTTGGGCAGCAGATTGCAGAGCTGCTCGTAGCAGGTGGCCGCCTCCTCGTACTTCTGCGCATGATAGTAACAATAGCCGAGCGTTGCAAGTCCTGCGCGCGTATTCGCGGCCTCGCCAAAGTTCACAATCAATTCGATGACATCCTCATAGCGTTTGTCCTTAATCTGTATATATCAAAGCCATTCAATTGCAATTCAAGTTAAGACTTGCGAGAATTTTTACCAAATTGTAAATTGTACGCGTTACATGTCCTTCGCGTAGTATGATGCCTTGGTGCAACATTTTGCTATGCAAGGGAACGAGAACGAGAACTTTATGCAATTCAGAAATATTAGAAAAATATTGTTTATGCCGGAATTGTTGCCTGGGCAACGCTTGAGCAGTGGCGTAGGGAGTTCCGTTTAAAAAGACTGTTTGTCACTTGCCAGTTGCCATGGTGATCCAATCAAACGCGGCTTTTTCCTTGTACTTCCTTGCGGCCTTTCTATCCACACGCGTTTTGTGTGATAATCTATTATGATCTCTCGTAATGATGATCAGTAATTTGCCAGTGATATGTTTAGAAATCAAAACTTCTAGTCATCACATAAATTCAACGATAATTCTTTGGACAAGGAGAAGACATC
The DNA here is from genome assembly GCA_037044515.1 of Phortica magna. Lineage (NCBI taxonomy): Eukaryota > Metazoa > Arthropoda > Insecta > Diptera > Drosophilidae > Phortica > Phortica magna. The sequence continues at coordinate 50,146 of JBAMBP010001731.1, forward strand.
ATAACGCTTATAGGACTCATAAATATCTTCATTGTATCTGAGCTTCTTTAACGAATTAACAATTGATAATAACATTGATTTTTTGCATACATAAAGATCTTTTATTCATAAATATTAATATTATTGTTGTTTTTTGTTTTTGTTGTTGTTAATTTTGTTGCGTGTATTGCATAGCCATCAATACATATATTATGCTCGTAGTATATAAGTTTATAAAGTAATGTAGAAATCTTGTATAAATTGCACTAAATAATTATTACATAAATATAAATGAGTTTGATTTTTGAAAGTTATTTAACTGTTGCGTTATATAATAAATTTGTTTATTCATACATATATATAATATATATTGTTTTATTTTTATTTTTTTGTTGTTGTTGTTTGTTATTCATTGTTAATGCTAATTTTATGTTTGCTAATGCACAAAGAAACGCTTAAGACACTTAATAAATGAAACAATTAAATAATTTAAACAATTTAATATTAAAATTAAAAAAAAAATTAAAGGAAACAAACAAAACGATTTGCAACAAATAATTTGCATGTTAACTTATATAATGCCTCATGAGGGTGTGTGTGTGTATGTGTGTGTGCCAATTCGTATGCACTTGTATGGATTAAGGTTAATGAATTACTTTACTTATGCGTTATAATTTCATTTTGTTGTTAATGTTTTGGTTTAGCATCTTAAAAATAATTGAAAATATATTCGCTTCAATTGAATTCGTGCACATTTGGCTTCTTTGCTTACTCCTTTCCAACTTGCACAATATTAGTGAAAGAAGAAGCGGTATTAGAAGAGCATAGAGGAGCTTAAGTGGCATTGAAAATGTGAGCGTTTGTGAACGACTTCGTGTGCCGAGTGAGCGAAGGTGTCTTCTGGCTGCTGGAAGTTTCTGTATGAAGAACACCACTTGTGCGATTGTTGTTGTCATTGTTGTTTTTGTTATTTTTGTTGTTGTTGTTGTTATTGTTAATGACTTCAACCACTGCGCATGTTTACCAAAAACCAGAAGATTTGCCGCCTGGTGGATTTCTTACTTTGATGCAAGACCGTGTACCAGTTCTGTCAAGTTCCTCTGTGAATATCAAAGATATATGTATGTATGTCAGCAATAAAAATAAACACAAATGTGCCATTAAACATACCACTAATGGAGAATGTTGACTCCTGCATATCGCGATGGCCAATAGCTTGGGCACGCAACGATGGCGTGCTGCAAACCGAACCACCCGCTGCAAGCAAATGTTGCGAAATCGTCTCCTGATGCGGTATCTCGATTTCCAACTCGGCCAAATTGAGTTTCTTCATTTGACCGTTAACGGGCTCATCACTGCCGCTACCGTTTTGCTCTTCATTCTGTTGTTGTACACGGCCCTCGAGCACATCGTAGACATAGGGCGGACGCACGGGTGTATTCAAGAAACGACCATAACCCTCGGCCACGCGCACCGTTTCATTCTCAACACAAATGCGACCGCGCACAATGACCACTTCGGGCACACCGTGACACGTCATGCCCTCGAATATATTGAAATCACACGCATGATGATGTGTCTCCTTGGAAATGGTACGCGTTGCACTTGGATTCCAGATGACAACATCGGCATCGGAACCAACATCAATGCGTCCCTTTTGCGGATATAAATTAAAGATTTTGGCAGCATTTGTGCTCGTCACCGCAACAAAACGGCATGGATCAAGCAGACCGGCGTATACGCCCTTCTCCCATACAACGGACATGCGATCTTCAAGGCCATTGACGCCATTTGGTATTTTCGTAAAGTTACCCTTGCCAAGCTCTTTGTGTTGCTTATTAAAGGTGCAATTATCACTGCCGGTCGTCTGCAGATCATCACTGTGAATGGCAAATGCATTTCATTAGAATTTGCATGTTTAACGCACAAACAAATAAAAACAAAAACATAAAACAAAAGGAACAAATGAAACCGAAAAACTGCCGCAATGAGCATAAGCCAATGTACTTGCACTCTCTGCCACTCTCATGACATCAACACACTCAGTGTCGTGCTCACTCTCTCTCATTATTTCCACCGGTGTATACTCACTAAGCCAACGATTTCATAAGTTGCCTGGGCGTCTCTGCCGATGCGCGTATTGGCGGACTTGTGACATAGTATATTTGCTCCTGTTGCTTAACGCCGTTCATGCTGCGTCCCACGGAGCTAGCCAACGTCTCACCAAAGACACAATAGCCACTTCGTCGTGCGCGTCCAACCAACTCGGCAGCTGATTTACTCGTTACTGCCGCAACGTAAAGTGGCGCTTTCATCTGTGTGCATGTGATGTTTTTATGCGTAAGCGCACAAAGCAAATGGGCAAGCATACATAAGCATGTGTGTGTGTGTATCATTAGGCAGGCGATTCAACGAAGGCATACACACAACACACAATAATTTTGAAGGTACAATGAAAACAAGTGAAAAAGTTTTAGTAGTTGCGTTTCAATGGTATTTGTATGTAGGTAAATTTATTTGTAATTATGAGGGCATATGATACATGTTTAATTAGTTAATTAGTCACCCCCGCCAACAGGCCGAAACAATGTTAGTAAATGCAACAGAGGCTTTTTTCTTTGTTTGCTAACTGTTATCTATCACTGATGCATAAGTTGGAGACATCGCCGACGCGTCGACTGCGACATTTGCAAAAAATAAAAAAAACTTATAAACAAAAAAAAACTTACTTCGCTAGCAGTTTCATCATGAACGCTGGCGTTGTGGGATCGGGACGCAGCGGCGGGCTGAGCACATGCGCCGCAGCATGATGGAAACACTGGTTGAGACAGTGTGTGCCATCGGTACCAAGCGCCGCTGCGAGCGTTTCGCCAAAGATGCCGCGATTACGATAACGATTACGAGCCCGTGCCAATTCAATGCCAGCAGATTTGCTCATCACATGCACGACATACAGCGGGCAATCGACCTAGTTTCATTTCGTGTGTGGGTGGTCGTTGTTTACATATGTATATATATTTACATAAGTCAAATAAATATTGGTGTCGGTGTTTTGTCATTGCCATATACATTCATTGTATTTACAAATTTTTGTTTATTGGTATGTTGTATAAGTCAAAAATTAAATAAAAATAAAAAGTAAAATAAAAAAAGAACATAAAAATATATATATACAAGCACATTTATATATATGTAAATTTAAATATAAAAAATAATAAAAAAGAGTCATGGCCAGATGGTCACTTTTTTTTATCAAATGATCACTAAACTTTGTAAATAATTTGCCTTAATTCATTTTGACAAATTTTGAAATAAATATTAAAAAAAAAATTTTAGAATTTGTTTACTTTAAACTTTATAAGTTCTAATGCAGAAAAAAGCCAATGTGTTGCCAAATCTAAAACAATATTATTTCGGACCGTTTACAATAACGTTTATAGTTTACCCCAAAACCAATTGTATTTTATATAACTAATAACGAAATACAAAACATTCCAGTCTCTAGACCCTTGAGCCTCACTAGAATTATACGAATTGATCACAACAAATGCACAACTCACCTGATGTGCCAAAATGCAGGCACGATTGACGGCCTCTGCTTCGACTTCCTCCTGGCGTGACAGTTCATGACCCTCTGGACCCGTTATGCCAGCCGCCAATAATTTCGTAATATTCTTCGCTATTATATCACCATTCTCAGCATGTACCTAATATAAGTTAAACATTTTACATTTTAAGCATACTTGAATTAAATGACAAAGTTACGCACCTGAGCGACACCGCCCAAGGCGCGTATACGCTCAAAGGCATCCAACAGATCAGAGTCACTTAGCTGATAAAGACCTTTGTAAGCCATAAACATTTTGAATGAATTGATGCCCAACTCTTCGCACATGATCTTCATCTCGTCAGAGACCGACTTTGACCACCAGGTGATGCCCACATGGAAGGCATAGTCACAACAGACTTTCGGATCAGCCCATGCGCGCCACTTGTCATATGCCTCGACGAGCGATTCACCTTTGTCGGGCAGCACAAAATCAACTATAAGGCGGGGAAAACCATTATGAAATTATATGTTTAAAAAAACAATGTAAAAAATAGTACTTACTAATTGTTGTTGTGCCACCGGCAATGGCGGCTTTGGTGCCATGATAGAAATCATCAACTGCAACGGCGCCACCAAATTTCAACTGCAGATGCGTGTGTGGATCAATGCCACCGGGTATGATGAGCCGGCCAGTGGCATCGATTATGCGCACACCGCCGGGTATATTGATCTCGGAGGCGGGACCCACAAATCTATTCAAGAATTATATTTTAAGTGTTGCAAATTTTAAAGAAACGAATGGTCAACTTACTTGATGATGCCATCTTCGATGTAAACATCGGCTTTGAAGGTTTTGTCGTGATTCACGATTTGTCCATTCTTAATGTAAACGCGATTTTGGGCGCTCTGCAATGGGTACAAAAAGACACTGTTAAGGCATTGGCACAAATATTGCTTTTCAGCACACTCACCTGCAAATGTATGGGCACCTTCTTCACTGGCTTAGGGCTCGTCGACATCTTCTAATGGCGCTATAAATACTAAAGATAAGATAGAACTTTGTTTTAATCAAATTATCAATTTATGCACGAAAGCATTTGTATACGATTAATTAGTGTCTGCCTTAGGTACATCAATCAGCTTAAGCCTTTGAAATAATACACAAAATACAAATAAAAGTCGTCATAAAAATAAGCTCTGGGCTTACGACGCGACACAACTCAATTGATAAGCGACACGGCAAACGAACATTGAGCGTGAGCGTGCAAACAGTTTAATTTATTGCCTCAGCTCGTTCCATAAATACAAATATAAAGTTAACGCAAATAATGGGCTCGGCAATGATAACACCTTCACAGCTCGGGGTCTTTGTACTACGTAAATGTTTGACAAGTGATAAGCGAATGTTGATCGTGTGAGGTAAAGATTGTACAACAGCTGATAAAAGTTGATCTTCATGGGTGTCAAATGCTTTAGTTCTGCATTCTCTGTCTCTTAGTGCATAACTGACTCATGTGCATGTGAAACAGAAGGTGAACTGACCCTTCTGCCAGTCACTACGAAATTGACAGAAGGAAAATAAAACAAACAGGTGATGAAAATACCAGACAGCCAGACAAGCTGACCATATCCATAATTTTTTTTTTCTATATTTGGGGGATCTTACGTCATTCCTTTGTTGTCATTTACTCCAAATGCAATCATCCCCAAAAACGAATTCAAAACAGTAATGAAAATTAAATCAACACTTGCGGCAACGACATTTAAATGACTCATAGTCGCGACTAAGGGCTGACATATTATACAATATGCAACATTCAATTTTAACAACCCCAAAAGACATAAAAAAAATAAACGCCAAAGGCATTTTTCGCTCCCCAACAAAACCACTTGGAAAATGATGAGTCATATTCTTCAGTGCTCGAAATCAGCGCAGGCAAAAATGGAAAAATGGGAATGAAGAAGAAGAGGAGGAGAAAATGAACTTGAATTGGTTGGCACAACACTATGACATTGATTACAAGCCACGTTTAAAGGGACAACGAGCGACGAATTCAACGGTGTGACATAACAACACGCGATGTGGACACGTGCTGCAAATGTTGAAAATAAAAGGGGTGTGGCAGTGACTGCCACCCTGTCTCAAACATGTGCTTATGTTTTGTTGCACGGCGACCGGTGAAGATATGCAACATTGATAAAATATTGCCGGCATTGTTGTTTGGTGGTTGGCCGTGCACTTAAGCAATTATTAAATCTTTATATTATTTAACGCTTAAATATGATGATAATCAACAGAAGTGCAGAAATAATATGAAATGAAACGTGCCAAAATGCTGAACCAACGACTGAGCATGCAATAAGGCGATAATAACACACACACAAAATTTAAATGTGTACATTGGTCGAGTGCAGTTATTTATGTTAATTCTCTTTAATAAACGAGCTCAGCAAAAACAAAAAATTTAAAAATAGAAAAATTCACAAAAAAAAGTTCTGCACATCCGCACAAGTCAGTCGAAAGAGTATTAGAGAAAAAAAAAATGAAGAAGACGAAGAGCGCAACGCACATACGCACTGTTGACCATAACAAGAAAAAACAACAATAACTCACTCACACATTAACACTTTATATTGTTGAGCAGCACTTGAAGTAGAAAAGGTATGTAAGTGAGAGAATGTAAGCAAGCGTGTGAGTAAGGGAAGCAGGTGTACTGAGATGAATTTTTATGTGTTTTCTATTAAGGCAGTAAGTCCATCAAAGAGTGCGGTAAAGGGCAAAGAAGAACAGTGAACGGTGTGTTGAACATACTCGGCGGCTCATCATTTCCTGTGCTTTGTTGTGCACTCAAATGTGCTTGTAACACTCTTTTTTTTTTGTTTCTGTTTTTGTTTTTGTCTCATACCGTTTTTGGTGTGGGGAAACATTTTTACGGTTATCGCTTTATTTTTCTGCGTTTTTTTTATTGTTTAATGTTTCCCTTTAATAGAATTTACACAAATGTTTTTTTTTTTGCTTTTTATTGCTTACTTTGCGTTGCATTTGTTTGACTTAATAGAGCCATAACGACAAGTATGTATAAATGATGTCATGGAAGTCACTAAATTAAAAAGACACATGATGTATAAATGTGTGAAGAATAATATATACTTGAGAAAATATTAAAAACAATATTAGAAAAAGCAAAGGAAAACCCAACAAAGAAATCGTTTATAAATAGGCTGGAAAGACTTTCATTTGCTTAGGGGGAAAAATATTACACTTCAGTTCACACATAAATTGACATGCCACACAAATCGATTAGCACGCTCACCCAACAAGACTGGAAGCCATAATCAATATTATAATGACTTATGTGCATTGTCAGCATTCATTTTATGTATTCTACATGTGTGTGTGCATTTGTAGGCAATTCTGAACCGACTTTTAAGTAACTGAGTGGTATTAAAATTGTACATAACATTTACATTCGCTATTATTGTCGTTTTGTATGCCAAAGCAAAACGCCACACTGGCAATACAAAAGATTGCCGGAATGGTGCTTAACAATACTATAAAGCATACAATAGATTGTTGTTCTTATTGTGGCAGGCAAAATAGCACTCATGCACAACTTGTTACAATTTCTAACTTAACGCTTAACTCTTGAGCAGAATTTCCTCAAATACAACAAAAGCTACAACAACAACAACTTAGAAAAAAAAGAACAAAAACTTTTAACCGCAGACGTCAACGTTGGCGGTGACGACCACCAACTAACCAAGCCAACTAGAACGATTCATGGAAACGCCATGTGGGTGTATGTGTGTGTGTGTGTGAGTGTGTATGATTGAATATGTGTATGCGTGAAATCAAATTAAGTTGCCGACACAACGCAGTGCAAAGTGTAGAGTGTAAAGTTCAATGGCCGCTTATAAGTTACATTACTCTGCTTCTTCTTCTTGTTTTCTTCTATTCCTTCTTCTTCTTCTTGCCACTTCAGACACAGAGGCTTGTAGGCTCAACTAACGTTTCATAACACAACTGGCGTCATAGGCAAATACAACAAATATTATGAAAAAATGAAAAAAAAAATAAAAATATAGAAATGCATGAGCATGTCATTTGTCATATGAGACTTGTGTTACTTAACTGGGCTGAGA